>JAFBJS010011551.1:4704-23212 GCA_016785265.1 Paraplagusia blochii | reverse complement strand
CACATATATGTGTGTGTGTGTGTGGGGCCCCTATTGAGTTCTAATACTCAGTCAATACACAAACTATTTTCCCCTTTGCTGGAGTGTTTCCTGAAGACTAATCAATATCACTGAAAACATTGGCTCCTTTTATTTTGAAGGAAACCTCAACGTGTTCTGTACGTCAGTCAACATAAATGGTTATAGTTAGATGCAGTTAGAATTTAACTTTTTATGTGTACATGCATGTGTTTGTTGCAAATTAGTCCTTTATCATTATGAATAATAATCATTCTAATAATACAAAAATGCTTTTATTCAGAATTAAGAAAAACATAAAATATAAAATAAATGTTTTTTTTACTGGGATTTCTTTTCCTCAAGCCTTTTACGCCAGAATCATGTGAAAAAAATTAAATTGTCCAAAACTGCAGACAAAAAAATTGTTTTGTTTTGTTGTTATTATAGATATATATGTATGTATGTGCAGGTATGTTTAGATGGGAAATATATACATGTGAGTATCTGATAAATATATATGTATATGTACATAAACACATCTTGTAGGAAACAGCAACAAACCCAGTGTTCAGTTCAAACAAACAAAAAATAAAAAAAACATTTGAAGTGTTATTTTTATCTTTTGAGCCAAATAATGATTCAGGATTTTCTACTGGGGTATTTTAAAAGATACTAATGTGATGGTTTTGTAAATTTGTTTAATCAATCAACACCTTATCAACATATATATAAAAAAGTTGATAAGGTGTAATAATAATAATGATCTTACAGGAATTTTTAAGTGAAATTTAGATATAAGAACATATTCATTTTTAGAAACAATAATGTGAACGGTAAGAACCTGGTGCAGTACTAACCCCAGACAAGAGGCCAAAAATTTTGATTTCTTCTTCAAAGCTCGGTGCTGCCTTAGAAGACAAACTCTGAGGCAGAAACATTTTGGTGGAACAGCTCAGAAACACAGACCAGAGTGGAAAAAAAAACTGAAATTGACCACATGTCTTGTGACCGTCTCATAAGAAAGAAATGTACTTCTTCAAAATAGGTGGGTAACTTCTGTGGGTGTTTTGACCAGACACTTGTGACATGTTTTTTTTGAAATCGTGAAAACACGAGGAGGTTGAAAATAGACTTTTACTACGAAGTTTAAAAGCCGTGCTTTTCAGCTTTCACCTGATTTGGTTTGGGAATCCTTACGAGCAGGAACTGGTTCTTTCTGTTTGGTCATTTAGCAACTGCGCCGCTTCCACAGTGTTTGTTAGTAAACACTTAAATCAAATAAATGTTCTATTTGGTTTATCTGTCGTTAACAACCCATGTATGAAATAAAAATCGCAGATTACTTTTCCACAGCATCTTTGGTTTTTAAAGCAGTGATTCCCAACCCGTGTGCCGTGGCACAGGTTAGATCATTGCCGCAGAAAATTTTCCAAAACTATAATTTATTGCAAATATTTTTCTTCGTTTATCAATCCGTGAAAGGGAGAGCAATTAAATCCTCTTCCGCTAGGTGGCAGCAGACATTTTGTAAAACAACAAAAGATATTCACAGTTGTTGAAGATCTGTAAACATCTTTCTTCAATTCCTGCCAGAATTTCGGCCTAATCTTCAATTAAACAGGAGTAGATTTTTAGCTAATTTAAACAGAAATATTTACATGTACTTTTTGTGAGATCCGCTAGTTGGCAGTAGAAGTTATTAAAAGCTAAAGATAGTCACAATTGTTAATTATCTTTCTTCAATACCTGCTGGTATATTGATATCATCTTCAATTAAACAGGAGAACATTTTAGTTAATTAAAACGACATGATATTACACAAAATATATTTAATTTAATTACCTGCGAGATTCACTGTGTTGCAGCAGAGTTTATTAAAAACTGAAGATATTCACAACTGTTAAAGATCTTTAAAGTATCTTTCTTCAATTCCTGCTGGTATATGGGCATCATCTTCAATTAAACAGGATTACATTTTAGTTACTTAAAATGGAATTATGTTATATTTTATATGTTTTATAATGAATAATAATTTCACAAACGTTCTAAGATTTTTTTTGTTTGGCTTTATGTGCTGTGGCTCAAAAAAGTTTGGGAATCACTGCTTTAGAGTTGGAAAGAAAGGAAAAACAAATGTTTCAGTGTTTGATTTTGGAATCAAAATCTTGAGGTGTGATTTATTCATCATGTGATAAATCACTAATAAAATATATATATACTGTATATAAAAGAACCTTCTTTGGAAAAGAAAAAAAAATTTAAAACATGAACACGACTTTGGACAGATGTAGATTCCAGAAGAAAACGTCATGGAGTGTGTGTTGGTTGAAACATATACATGAACATACGTAGAGAATCAAACCGACAACTTTGGTTGATGATAGGATTGAAATGTGTGTTTTCAGTTCACACACACACAAAAAACTATACACACGCAACAGCTGCTGAGTCAGCAAACATTATTGTCCTCTCACCATAAATCTCCCAGGAACTGATTAAAAACCCGATGGAACTAAGAAAGTACATTAAAAACATAAAATCTCACAATGAGGCCAAAGCCAAAAAAGAAAAAAAAAAAAAGATTTCTTGCCTCATTCATCAACAAATAATATTTACAAACATTGAACTAAATAAATAAAAAAAAAAACTTAGATTTTCTTAAAATATTTTCTAGTCAGAAGATCGTCACGCATTTCCCTCTTTTGGTTTCTGTCACCTTTAAGTCTGGATAGGCTTTTGGCTCTCTCAAACAAACACACACACACACACACACACACACACACACACACACACACACACACACACACACACACACACACACACACACACACACACACACACACACACACACACACATCGCTCTATAAGAACCGAAGGGTATCATGATCTCCTCTTGACGTGGATTCCGACACTAATAAAGGGAAACGGAATCACTTGATGCTGCAGAGGACAATGTAAAGCTATGTAGTGCAGATGCCTCTAGGGGGCGCCACTGAGAGGGTTGTTGCTACAGGTACCGCATTGAAAAACTTGATTGTCTGGTCACTGAACAAACTTGATGCTGAATCTCTGTACAACTCTGGGATAAAGGCCTCTGTCGTTGACATGGAGCAAAAGTCTCAGGCCGCCACTGTCTTATCGGTCGTTGCCTTATCGTTAGCAATATTGGTTTTTCCCTTGCTTGAAAAAAAACAAAAAAAACAATAACACTTTGCCCAGGTTTTACCAAATTTGTTTGACTCACATGTAAAAACCTTTGACGTTAGCCTCAGTTTTACGTGCAAGAAAATGTTCGCAAAAGGTTTAAAAATCGTTGACTCCGTAAGAAAATAAAATGAGAAAATGAAGATGACATTCTCAGGAACCACATTTTGGTTAAGACCGACCGGATACAAAAAAAAACGGGCTGCCACAGGGCCCCGAGCCTTAGTTTGGCCATGCCTGGTCTCGGTGGTCTACGAAATATAATAGATAAATATCGTAACTCAATCAACCAGTGGCGACAAAGACTTTTGCCCAGTCCTGCATGTTTTACAACTTTGTACAACAGCTACGTATATATTTTACGAGCATATACAAACAAACTCTTCTGTGCGTCCGTTCAACGCTAATTTCCGGGCAACAAATGCATCACTTAAACTTTTTACTGGATCATCTGCGACTACGTCAGTACTCCACCCCAAAGCTAATCTTTGATATCTAGCTGTATGGATGACGTGGGAACAGGGCAGCGCTAGGTGGTTGGTTTCATCACACTTAAATGTCGGGGATTCTCCCTGAGAGTCAATAAAATCGGTGAGCCTTCCAAACTGGAATCACTCTGACGGAACAGACGGGATCGAACTTTCTGGTCTGAACACTCGGGTTCTCCAGATCTTGGCATGGGCAAACGTACTGATGGGCAAAGATTTGTGTTAAACACGATAAAAGATCAAAAAGTGATACTTGAACGCTAAATTGCTAAAATGCCTTTAGATTTTTTGGAGGCTTCTTCAGTAGACTCAAGGGGTGAAATGTCTTCTAGAAATCTTCGTCCAATTTCACTTGATGTCAAAGATGACCTGGAGGGTGGTGCGTTCAGCCGGAGTCTCTCTTGGTGGGGAATTCCGATATTCACCTCCTCAACATGAACAAATCCTGGTAAGGAAAGGTTCACGAAAGTCTCTTACAGAGCAGTGTGAAGACCTCTTCTTTAACAACACGATATTAGATTAATGGATGGAAGGCTGAGAACCTCCATAGATACGCCATCTATTGGGCAAATGTGGTCATTGCAGTGGTATAACCACAAGACAGACCAATTATAAAATTTGGACAAGTTTGGCGGGTTGGATTATAAAGCTGACATGGCCACATCTGGCCCGCGAGCCTTACTTTGCCCATGCCAGGTGTAGACACAGCGCGTGCTAAAAGATTTTGATGTTGAGTCCATGAACGACAGCCGGGCGGACGAGAAGAGTTCCTAGCCTTCGCTAGATGACGTCGGTGAGATTCACTCTTGCATATCGACACAATATGCATGCACATGGCTTGTATCACTATCACACAAACAAACACACACATACAATCACTCACTCACACACACACACACACACACACACACACGTGCCGCCTCCCCAGTACATTAGCAAACCCAGTAGTGCGTGCGTGCAAAAGTGGGGGGCGTGGCTCAGATGCTGTTCTCCAGCTGGCTGTGATGGTTGGCTGTGTGTGGAGAGTTCTGCTCATTGAGGAGAAGCGTCGTCTCGTCAGGTCCGTTCTCAGTGGCGCCGCAGTCCGTGGCCACGTCCGTGATGGCGCTGTTGGCCGTGGTGACCAGAGGACTGGTCTGGTCCAGGCGGGGCGGGTTGTGGCCGCTCTCTGGGGACTGAGGCGTACTGTCCAAACGGGACGCCATCAGACCGTTCTGGTACTGAGTTCGTGTGATCTTCAGGAGAGATGGAGAATGAGAGAGAGGATGGGGGTGAGGAGGAGACATGGTTTTCAATTATTCAATTATTGATCTTTAGGACAAAGGATCAGGAATGAGGTGATTAGAGGGACAACACAGACAGGAAGGTTTGGAGACAAAGCTAGAGAAGACAGATTGAGATGGTTTGGACAAGAATACAGATTGAGATGGTTTGGACATGTTGAGAGGAGGGACAGTGGATACATTGGTAGAAGAATGATCCTAGTGATGGAGCTACCAGGTAGGAGACAAAGAGGAGATTGATGGATGCAGTGAGAGAGGACATGGAGGTAGTTGGAGTCAGAGGAGAAGATACAGAGAAAAGGGTGAGATGGACAAATGTTGATTTTCTGTGGCGACCAATGAAAAAGGGACTAAAAGGAGAAGAAGGGGACGTGCTGTCTGAAGACGAAGAATTTTATGTCTTCAGTTTTCAAAAATTTGTTTAATGAACTTTCACTATAAGGTTCTAAAATCCTACAAAAAGCACAATGACAGTCTTACAGTCTTAATTTACAGAGATGAAATCAGCGACCAACCTTGACAAACTGCAGGTCAGTGAGGGCCCGGACGTAGAAGTCGGGCGTGTACTGTTGCATTGGGAAACTGTTGTTGAGCTGACTGTTGCTGCCGCTGATGGAGAGAGACTCCGTCCTGTCGGCTCCGCTCAGGGACGCCGTCCGATTCAGGCCGCCGAGGTGTGAGGGCGAGCGGAATTCTGCTGACGCACATGACAAGCACAGCAAATTGTTAATTGATTCTTGAAAAAGGAAATGATGTCAGAAAAATGAAACAGATGTTTCTATGTTAACAGTGTAAATGGACTCTGGATAGGAAATGGACTTTTCTTTACAAAGTAAAGCCACAAAAAAAAACACTGATTTTCCAGGGAAAATGGGACTTCAAAATAAAATGTGTTTTTGTCTAACATTTTATTAAATATTTATGATACTGATACTGATTGAGATGATTCACTCATGACATTCTGATCTTCACCATATTGGATATCTACCTGTGGCCACATTGCATGGTCTTACGGACTTGGATAGGACTGCGGGCCATAAGTTGATCATCGCTGTCAAATTAATACATTTCATTCATACATTTATATTTATATTTTTTAGTGGTATGCGTTATCGGACGTTAACATTTATTTTACTTAGTGTCAAACTTAGGGCGGTGGGCCAAATGTGGCCCGCCTAGCCATTTTGTGTGGCCCATAGATGCTAGAAGAGTTTGCCGCATTATGAAGTCTAATTCGCTCAGTTCGTCAAATGAGAACTACATTGCCAATGTGGCCTCCCAGAATTTTTGGTTCTGTGGTTTGTGTTTCTATAGCTGGGTTCTCAAACCCGCGGTCTGTGGGCCATTTGCGGCCCGTGGAACGATGTTTTGCGGCCGCCACCTTGATGTTAAACTTGAATTTCTAACAATATTTTATAGATTTGTTCTCTACATTTTATGGTTAATCCTATAGTTCTCAAAACCCTGATCCGCAGTCCCCTTGTGGTCCAGTGTTGAATTACGCAGAATCTAGGGGAAGCTTTTTAAAAAATGTTTTATTTTTCAATGAAGACTTGAAGCTGACGCAGCCCTTTGGTGAAATGATAGCATGCCTGCCTCATAAGCAATAAGACATGGGTTCGATTCCCTACGCTCGAAGTTGTTGTGAATGAGAGTTTCATCCAAATGAGGTTTAACCTTCGTCAATTCCTATCTAAATAAGTTTGATCCACTAACATAGAGCTAAATATTATCATTAAAAACAGGAGATGTTGTAGATTTAACCAAGCTACACAATTAATGTTAATTAATATTAATATTCATAACAAGTTCCGAAAATTCTTCTTTTTTTTTTACAATTTCTTCAAATTTCTAAATTTGAAGAACTTTTTTGTAGCCAGTGATCAGAGTCCATTTCTTATAGAGAGTTTTTGATTAATGCAGGACTAAAGCTACGGCTCCTGCAGCTGCAGAAAGTTAATCCTAATTCACTGAGATTAAACACACAAGTTCATGATGCACAGTTAGCGTGATGTTTAGAGGAATGACGACAATTAGTGTCAAAACAGGAAAAATAAAAACACAGCATTACATCAGGGATCAGTGGAACTAAATCTGAGAGTGAAACAAAAAAAGAGAAAAAACATTTTATTATTGTCATCCATGGAGCTCCTCTCGTCTCCACCTCCTGAAGGTGGTGGACGACGACAACAACAGCCTCATTTCTCAGCTTGTCCTCTGACTCAGACAGAAAAATTTCCACGCTGCCGTGTCTCAACTGTGTGTTTTCAAATGACGTGTAACACCGGGCCACAACAGAGGAGTAAAAACGAAGCTCAAAAACCGAGAGGTGATGGAATAATACCTGGAATGTTGACTGGATTAGGAAATAATCCCCAGAATCTCTTCTTTATTTAAAAGGAAGTTACATTGCTAATCTTAATAGATCAAAGAGGTAAATCATGGATTACCAAACTACTAGAATAAATATGCTGTGATGAAAATCAGTATATTACAGTTTAATATATCACAGATTATTAGATTTAAAAGAAGCATATTACTGATTAATATGTTATAGATTACCAACTTAAAAAAAATAAGTATATTAACCACTAATAGATTAAAGATTACTGGATAAAAGGAGGTATATTTCAGATTAATAGATTAAAGATTAAAAGCTTCAAAGAAATTTATTGCAGATTAATAGATTATAGATTACTGAATTAAAATAAGTATATTACAGATTTATAGATTTTAGAAATTAAACTAGAAATAAAATGAGTATATTACAGATTAAAAGATTATAGAATAATAGCTCTCAACGATTTGCAGATTTGTTGGTTATAGATTACTAAAAATAAAAAAGTACATTACAGGTTAACAGATTATAGATTACTAACGTCAAAGAAGTATACTGCAGACTAATAGATTATATTTAATTGAAATAAAAGAATAAGGGATTACAGACTAGTTGCTTCATAGAAGTTTGTTGCAGATTAATAGATTATAGAATACTGGAATTAAAAGAAGTGTAGAACATATTAATAGATTATAGATTACTAGCTTCAAAGACGTTAGCTGCAGACTAATAGATTATATCTTTGAAATAAAACCAATGTGGTACAGATTAAGAGATTATTAGAACCCAATTATAGTTTACCAGAATATAGAATGGCAGATTAAAAAGAAATGTATCAAAGTTGACTAAAATAAGTGTATTGCAGATTACACAGCTGCCAACCACAATATTTGCGAGGTCATTAAAGGATTACTAGATTAAATGAGTAAATTACAGATTACATTACGACAGGCATCCACATGCATATGAAGAGAATAGTCAACAGCATATTTGCGTTATTTTCCAAAGGCAGTGGTAAAGTAGCCAGGTCATGCAGTCATGCAGTTTAATTTATTTTATAAAACACTTTTTTTTTATCCTATAATTGACCAATATTTAGGAGAAACATCAAAACCTGAAATTAAATTTTATGTATTCATTTGACTAATTAACTGATTAATTAGTAATTTGGTTCCAGATTAAAAGACAGTTTTCCAGTGAAGACTGTGGCCTCAGGTCCTCAGAGAGTGGATCCAGACTCCAGTCACCGTTACTGTTACTCATCTGTAAACCAATTATCAACGTCAACATCTACGACACTTCCTCCAGTTGTAACTTTCCACTTCAGCGACGATAAACTGAAACCATGATGACTAACTTCCATGCAGCGCATCCATCTGATGGTGGTTTCAGATTTAATCTCATCAACAAGACACACACACACGCACACACACACACACACACACACACACACACACCGAGTCTACTGGCAGGCTTGTTACCACACGTTGGTTATTACCAATAGAGGTGAGTCTTCCAGCAGGGGGCCTCAGTGAGTCATAGGAAACTGTTTTACCTGGACATGTCAATGGCGTTAGTGTTCAAATGGAATGGAGTGGCTCTGTATTCCTGGATCTACAAATGCTAATCTCTAGTTAGGGGTTAAATATTATACAGTTTGGTTTTTTTTTAGAAATATTAGTTATAAAAACTACAATTTTTACGATCCAGTAGAAAACTTTCTTTTCACTTTTCAATTTATCAGCGTCATATCATCTTCAATGATCTTTTTATGTATTTTTTTGGTTGTCTGTTCTTCGCAATACTTTCACACTTCAAAACTTTCTAGAAAAAAAAAGTTTGTTCCAGTTATTTTCTTCTGTTGCAATGTATAAATATAACTAAAAAATGACCAAATAAAATTAAAAAAGCTTGGTGCATTCCAAAAAAAAATTTTTTTTTTAGAAATATTAGTTATAAAAACTACAATTTTTACGATCCAGTAGAAAACTTTCTTTTCACTTTTCAATTTATCAGCGTCATATCATCTTCAATGATCTTTTTATGTATTTTTTTGGTTGTCTGTTCTCCGCAATACTTTCACACTTCAAAACTTTCTAGAAAAAAAAAGTTTGTTCCAGTTATTTTCTTCTGTTGCTATGTATAAATATAACTAAAAAAATGACCAAATAAAATTAAAAAAGCTTGGTGCATTCCAAAAAAAAAAAAAACCCAGAGTTAAGCATTTTTTTTTAAATTGTTGAACAAATTTTATTTGGTACCACAGTAATGTTACCAAAATAAATACTTTATGTTCCTTTTTTACTGTGGCTATGTCTTTTCCTTTCCTTTTCCAATGACATTTTTAATAACTTTTTCAATGAACAACTAAGTCTAGTGGGGCGTGGCAGCTCTCCACTGGATCTTCCTGATGTTAAGCAAAAAAAAAAAATTCCCATCTGTTTAGAAAAGTTAGTATTAGTTGGAATATTGGTAAATGGAGATTTGTCACTACACAACTACTGACTAATGAGTTCCACTGTGAATACTTTGTTATGAGTTCATTTTCGCAGATCTCTGAGATTCCTTTGTTGAGGTGAGAGATGGGACAACATCGAAGAGACGTTGGAGAACAGGTCAAAATGACCTGGACAGAGCATGGAAGTGACCGAAATGGACTCCTCCGTCCCACCGTGTTGTCCCATCCCTCTTTGTCTTCTAACTATATATCCTGTCTCCATGTGTCCCGTCAGTTGGAGAGTGAGGTTTGTAACAAAGCAGCTCTTTGTTCCACTCTGTAGGTGCTGGTATTTTTATTCCACATTTTTTCGAGTCAATATATTTTTGGTTTATTTTTTATTATTTTATAAAATAAAAATAAAATCATAAGATAATTGATAAAAAGATAAAATTGTTTTTTAGTGTTTAACATCAGCAGACTTAATTTTTTGCATGTTGTATTCAAGTAAATAAAAAGTGTTAATATGGCTTGGTTAAGATAGTGATGATTAAACCAAGCAGTGATGTTTAACTTAATATTTTACTCTTTAGCACCTCCTATCGACCACTCGCAAGAGTTTTGTTGTGAGCAACTGGACTTCTTTGAATCAGCTGAGGAACATTAATTAGTCTCTGGATGATGTCAGAGCGAACTCTAGTGGTTCTACTTCTCCATTGGACAAAGGAGTCACATGTCAAGGTGTGACCGTCTGTGATGACATTAACATGAGCAGAACAAAGAGCTTCTCTGCCAAAAACAAGGCTGTTTAATGTTTAAGTTTCACATGAACACATCTTTGGAGACATGGGCAGAAAATCAATTTCCAACCAATGGCAACGCCCGCCCCATCTAACCCCAGACCTGCCCATTCTGGTTGTTAAAGAACCCAGACATGCCGGAGTTTACCTGGCAACCGAGAGAACAGAGAAAACCTTTTAAAGTAGGGGTGTCGAGGACGAGACGCAGCCACTGAGATGAGAGAACGAAAGAAGGAAGGTGGAGTTGGACAGAGGGACAGGAAGAGGAGGAGGAAGGGAGAGTCAGTAAGACAGTGGGAGACACAGACACGGTTCCAAGGACTGGGACATGCAAAAAACATCAGGTCAACATTGTCGTGCGCTGAGACAGACAGTCAGATTACACTGTTTGGGATGAAGAGTTTGACTGATGAGGACGACACGGAGGGAGAAAAACAACAACAATATAAAATATATCATTGGTGATGATGAGAGAGAAAGAGAGGAAGAGTCTTAAAAATGTTTCGACTTCTTTGTTGAAACTAAAATTCTATAAAAATGTTAAATATTTAGAGTCATGAAAATTATTTTATCTTGTTTTAATCTTTATGGCTTTCTTAAATTAAAGTACATTTACAATTGAGTTATTTTAGAATCACCAGTGGCAATTATTTGGCATTATTTATTTTAATGTAAAAAAAATCATCAATTTATTATTATTTGTATAGTTTTATGTGGAAAAACATAATAAAGACTATACAAACAGTACAATAAATCCCAGGTTTTTAACCTGACAAAAGCAGATTCTTTTTATAAATAAATTATGACCTCACGATGATATTTGTTATTTGTTTCCCATTTATAATTAACTCAATCTATGTCTATGAACACGTCTTTTCCTACCTGCACCAACTAGCCTTGCTTTTATCACCTCACGTATCATAGTCACGGCTTTCCCGTAACCTGCCACAAGATGGCAGCATTAACATTTATAAATGCCTGTTTTAATATCGACCAGAACGCCAGGGCAGATGAATGGAGTCATGTTCGGAGGAGAGAAAAAAGCAGAGAGGAGATTTTTACACTCACCCAACGGCGGAGGACTCAGTGCCATGACACCGTAGAAGGAGAACGGACCAGTCTCAAATTTCATGTTCTCATTACCGGCCTCCACCTCCACTCGACCCTGAGGGAAACAAACAAACAAACAAACAAACAAGGGCGATGATGAAGACACAGAAAAATCATCAGTCAGCAGCAACATCAGACACAGGATTAAGTTTTGCTGATTTAGTCCATCTGACTTTTGTGGCCAGGACTTCTTTGGATGAAAGTGTCTACAAAAAGTATTGGAATGCAGCGTAATGTCAATAAATAAAGGAGGAAATATAAAAAGTCACAGTTTCTCTCTAAGAAACAATCAGAATTATGCTTCCTGACCAGGAAACTTCCTGGTAGACGTGGTCAGTCTGGGAGTTCAATTCTGCCATGCTGCTCCCTGTTGTTGACTTGTTTCCTCCTCCGTAATTATGTTTACCTATGTGCAGTGTGGCATGGTGACGGTGGTGGTGGTGCTGGTGATGGGCATATTGTGAGGTGATTGTAAGATGATAATCACTTGTCTCGACCAAGAGTTCACTACACAACTCAGCTAGAGTCTTTTCTGATCACCACTAGGCCTGGGTTAAAAAAAAATCGATTAATCGATTTTAATCGATTTTTTTTTGTTAATAGGACGATAACGATTCATAAATCCAAAAATCGATCATTTTTTTCCTTCTTTTCCCAACAACTTTACGTGAACTCATGCACCACAGGTGATTACGTATTTACGTGGTAACGTGCGAGTTAACACACTCGCACGTAAAAAAAATTTAAAAACAACATGGCACTAAAATCTAAAATCTAAAACTAGAATCTGCCTTGTAATTTGGGTCATGCATAAAAAATCCATGATGGATTAATATGACAGCCTTGAGTAAATTTGTGATGGAAATAAATGTTAAAAAATTATTTTTTATTATCAAATGGATTAAGTTTCAATTTTAGCTTTGATTCTTCTGAGAATAGCATTGGTACCGATCTACAATTGATATGACAAAAACCGAATCGAAAACCGAAGCGAATCGTGAATTGAATCGAATCAAACCCTTGTGAATCGAATCGAATCTATTTAGAAAATTTGAATCAATACCCAGCCCTAATCACCAGAAAATAAACTCTCAGAGACACAGAGATGAAAAGGGAAAATAACAGCTCCTTGTACCATAACATTAGAAACAATTAATTAAGATTAAGACCCTTTAAGATTAAGAGGTGAGAAGACAGAGGACATGGGGAGATGGAAATTGTTGACTCGCTGTTGCAACCCCTGAAAAAAGGGGAAAAAAAGCCGAAAGGAAAAGAAGAAGAAGAAGATTAAAAGACCCTGCCGTTTTAAAACTTACAGAATTTGAAATTATTTTATTCATAAATAACAGAGTAGAGGCAGTGGTGGCCTAGTGGTTAAGGAAGCGGACTTGGGTCAGCAAGGCTTCAGGTTCAAATCCACCAGATGCCAGGTGGCCACTAAGCAAAGCACCATCCCGACTTGTGGGCTCACCACCCATGGGAGGCTCACAATAAGTTAGAGTGGGATTTGAACCTGCAACGCTACAAAAACCCTAACCGTGACATTTATTTTCATTCTTACTAAGACTAAGTTTGGCCTCGAGAGGGCAGTATAATATCACTTTAGAACAGGACATTTATTGACACCAGTGTGTGGGAGAAATAGCAGTGTCAGTCAACCTGTTCACTCTGCCCTTGACTGTGAGTTAATGACGGTTCTGTTAATCAAAGCTCCACTAATGAGACAGTAGAAGTCAGAGACGCTGCGGTCAATCAGAAACATGGACGGACCAGAGGACGGGAGGACAGTGCAGTGAAGGCGGCCTCTGAGGTCAAACACACGTTTGGCTGGAATCACTTTGCTGGAATGTGTGAACTGCAGCAACAACACAGGACAGTTAATCCACCCTGGCATCTCTCCTTCATCTGCCCACCTACCCCCGGGGGCAGCACAACAGGTGGCAGAATAAAAGGGTGACAAAATGAGAAGGGCAAACAAGAAGGCATAGACAAGATGTCCACCTACAGTGCACACCACATTACTACGCATTAATGATTTTGGTTGGAGACAACAACGCACACCAGCTGCTGCCTTGCACTGAAACAACAGGCTGGTTTTAAGCTAACTCGTGCGGTAAGTTGACACCAGTAGGAGGCGCTTATGTTCCCCGGCCCTTCCCGTCTTGCTGACCGAATGAGGGACGTTAGACTACAGATTGACCAATATGCAATATAAGCTTTTGCCGAAATCTAATTTTATTGCCTATATTGTCCAAACACTTAATTTCTGATTCCGATATCAACTGATATTTACAATATTTGTAACTGTTTGACCTCTAATCTAAGGTAAACGACTCAGGATTGTGCTATTCCAACAAATTTGGCAATAAAATTATTGGATTATCGTGCAATAATGAAAATTTACATTCTTATCGATAGCAGATAATACTTGATATGGAGGCGATAAATTCTGCGGGATGATATTATCGGATATCCATATCTAAGAAAATAGAACAACAAACTAAACTGAGGTTTCTTGCTCTTAAAGGCCTTCACCTGCCTCACCTCAACAGGTGGTTATCAAATCATGGTCTGCAGGCCAAATGCGGCCCTTGAACTGTTTTAAAAACTGCTGCCGTTCCGATATGATTGAACAGGATGAAAAGTAAAAATCTTCAAGCTGGTGATTCATTGATTGTTCTGTTTTGTGGTTCTCCTTTCATGGACAAGCCAGTACTTGCCCGAAGAGACACCTAAAAAAACCTGGATGCAGACTATTATACTGAAGTACATTCAACTCCACAGACCACAGCGCCACCTTTTGGCCAGTTAAAATGTAGCAGCAGAGTAGGAAAAAAAGGAGATTACCTGGACACAAGTGTATATGTGTGTATATATATATATATATATCTATATATATATAGATATATATATAAGTGTGTTTCTATGAGGTGGAGATGCTAATGAATGTATGTTAGCAGGTTTTCCACGCTGCTGCACCTTTGTGTTTACAGAGAGACACGTGGGAGGGAGGGAGGGAGGAGGAAGGAGAGAATAGACAGAGAGGGAGGTGCAGGTGAGGAGTGAGAGGAGTTAAGCCTGTCGGTCCTCCAGTCAGACCTGTTCTTCCAAATCTGTTCTCAACAGCCTGCTAACATTTCAACACAAGCTGATATAGAGTTTGCTTATCGGAGAAGCAGACGCTGGAGGATCAGGGGAAAGGCACCGAGAATGAAAATCAATTCTCCGTCAGCAGGGTTGGAACAGAAGTTCCACCACAAGAGTACCAAGACACTATGGTACCGTTACAGAACAGATAACAGACACCCTCTTCCTCTCAATCTGGCTGTGTGATTGGTCAGGGTTACAGGGATCCCTTGTCCCAGGTGATAAAGATATATGAGACTTATAGTTGGTGTAAAAAAAAAATAAGATCAGAAAGGATAGAAATGACAACCATCCAAAAGGTGGCTCTTATTGTGAAAGGATTCCCCAGGTTTACAAATGAAAATAATCTGGAGTTCGTAAATAATCCAACTTTAGTAAATAATCCAACAGTGGAACCTCAAATACGAGCATAATCCAGTCCAGGACAGAGCTTGTAACTTGAGGTGCTCTCATCTCAAATCATATTTTCCCATTAGAAAAAACAGGAAACATTAATTGATCCATTACAGCCCTCAAAAGAAAAACCTCATTAGTTCTAATGACAATGAAATGGAATATGTGATAGTTTCACTACCATCATTACTAATCTTTACCATATAGAGAAAATTTTGCTAGAAGGGTTACTTGTATCTCGAAATACTTGTATGTTGAGGTGCTTGAATCTCCAGGTTTCCCTTTTCTTACTTTGTGTCTTTACTCCCGGTAAGTACAACTAAAGTAAAAAACTCTTGGACCAGTTCTTATTAAAACCTCTTCAATGTCCAGGGTCTTGACTGGACTGTGGTGAGAGGACAGGACTGAGGCACAGTGACCTCGGCTACGTCTGGTGAGAATCAAAGCGTCCTTAAAAGACACTGTCCATAAACAGCTGACCTAATGATGGGGAGATGACTAACAAGGAAATAAAGTATATAGACTAACATTGTTTTTTTAGTTCTGGTCCTAATTATCTGTCTCATCAAAAAAACCTGACTCAAAAAAGATTACGGAACCTTTTTATAGCCCTATTATAAAGTGAATACAAGGTTGTGGATTTTCTAAAATTATTTTAAATGTCACCCCAGTGGACGGACATTGAAATATTATGAAAAAAAAATCAATTTGGTCTAATTTTACTATTTAATACCTGATTTGGAATCCAGTCCCACAGCAGATTGGACAGATTGTAGAGCCAGAATTGGGACACGGGCCACTAGTTGATTTTTTTTATGTAAAATTTTCTGATGATGTTAACAATAATAATATTAATAATAATTATAGCTATGATTCTCTCCTAGAGTGACAAGTATGGACAGGATCAGGAATGAAGCGATTAGAGGGACAACACAGACATCTCCCAATGTAATCGCAGCTAAGGTGAAGGGAAAGGTTTACAGGACAGTTGTGAGACCAGCCATGATGGATGGATTAGAGACAGGTTGCGGAGCTGGAGGTGGAGGAGTTAAAGATGCTGAGATTCTCTTTAAGAAAGACAAGGATGGACAAGATCAGGAATTAAGTGATTAAGAGGGACAACACAGACAGGAAGTTTGGAGAAAAAGCTAGAGAAGACAGATTGAGATGGTTTGGACATGTTCAGAGGAGGGACAGTGGATACATTGGTAGAAGTATGATCCTAGAAATGGAGCTACCAGGTAGGAGACAAAGAGGAGATTGATGGATGCAGTGAGGGAGGACATGGAGGTAGTTGGAGTCAGAGTAGAAGATACAGAAGACAGGGGGAGATGGAATATGTTAATTTGCTGAGACAACCTATTGGGACAAGCTGAAGGGATAATAATATATATTATTATTATAAATAATAAAAAAATAAAATCACCCACTTGACTTTTGTTCAATCTGATTACGTGACCCAATGGGAAGTTATTTTTTAATCTGTTTCCTTGTTCTCATATATTTACAGTAACGGTGAAATGGAAAATGTTGACTCGCTGTGGCAACCCCTGAAAGAGGGACAAGCCGAGAGGAGAAGAAGAAGGAGACACATTTACAGTAGCATTGTGAGATGGACACTTCTTTGACAACCAGCCCATTGTTGCATGTCCTCCCTTCACACCAGCGGCATCAAAATAGATTTTTCAATCAATAAGCCGCTGTCACGCGTCAGAACTATTTACCATCAGATTAAAACAAGTTCTCTCTCCCTGTTCCTCTCCCTCTCTCTCTCTCTTTCTCCTCCATCTATTTTAAAACCCTTCTCCCACGGAATGTGAATTTTGTTTACAGGGACAGCTTACAAATTTTCCACTAGTAGCCCTTCTCACAGGCAAAAATGCAGAGGATGTGAGTAATTCTCCGAGAACGTCCAACACATACGGACATCTCTGAGAGGTTCATGTAACGTAAACCAACCAGAGCTGACGCTGGATCTGTTGGTTCACAGCAGTGACGTGACTCGTGTGTGTGTGTGAGGTGAGAACATCACACGGTCTCACTCCACCTCTCCACACAGATCAACAGTGGAAATTTCTCCCCTAACAAAAATATCTCCCAGGATTATCCCGCAGGTGGGGGTCCCGTCATGTGACCTCCGTGAAGGGAGGAAATCAGAGCAAAGACAAACAGCAAGGACGGATGAACGCAGCTCTAATGACTGTTTGGGAGTTGACTGTGGGAAATGGATGAGAGTGATGGAGACAGTGGAGAAGAACTTTTCCATCCTGGGTGGGGGGGGTGTGTGTGGATCAGTGTATAGACAGCTGACTGACAGCAACCCTCCCCTCCTCCATCTGCTCAAATCTTATATAATGGGATCAATTAGTGAACAGCAAGACCTCCAGGGCTGGAGGTGAGGGGGGAGAGGGAGTCGGGGGGGTAGACAGATAGTCACTGTCTCTCAGTACAATGTCCCAGCTGTTCCAGAAGCCTGCTTTAACCCTTACTTTCTTTTATTTTAATAACCATTCACTTTGTGTTAAATCCCAGTTAGAACTCACGTGACGGGACATTTAAGTCCCTGAAAACATTTCAATGGATTTCAGTGAAGGCTGCTCTACTTTGATGTGTGTATACAACACAAACGACTGTATGTGTCTGTCCAACAACAACAACAGTAAAGACAGTAATTGTAAGGTGAGGTGAGAGCTGTTATTTCCTATATTTGCTAGAAAACAGTGTTTCTCAAGGGACTGCAGGCGCACACTGTTGCCTTTCTGTTTTGCCAGTTAGTTAAGGACTAACTTAACATTAAATTGTATTTTCCAGACCATATATTTTCTCATAAATCATCGTTATGATGTAGTGATCTTTCTTAGGCTACAAAGCTGCACTGCTTTAGGTTTTGTCAGAACATTACAGCTACTGTAGTCAGGAGCCTTGCAGAGTAATACTATACAATACTATACTATATTGTGTTGGTACAGTGATGAGTAATAAAGTACTGGGCCTCAAACAATGTTACAGTGTGTGTGAATGGACCCCAAAATGCCACCCGTTAGGAGACATGCTCATGAAGCAAGTTTCAAACTCAAGGCTGGAATCATCTGGAAACCAAACCAAGCCACATGGTTGATGCTGAATTCGCAGAACTGTTAAAGTAGGACACTTAGGATGAAGAATTTGGTGGATTTATGGAAAAATACCACTAAGGTTAGGACTCAGTTGGTCCTAAGTTTTGGCTTCTTCTTCTTTCAGCTTGTCCCTTTTTTCTTTTGTTGCCACAGCGAGCCAACAATTTTCATCTCTGCCTGTCCTCTGTATCT
>JAFBJS010011539.1:0-27912 GCA_016785265.1 Paraplagusia blochii | reverse complement strand
ACATGCCTGCAATAGGGCTGGGTATTGATTCAAATTTTCTAAATCGATTCGATTCACGATTCGCTTCGGTTTTCGATTCAGTTTTTGTCATATCAATTATAGTTCGGTACCAACGTTATTCTTAGAAGAATCAAAGCTAAAATTGAAGCTTAATCCATTTGCAAATGTAAAAAAATAATGTATTTTTTTACATTTGTTTCCATCACAAATTTACTCAAGGCAGTCATATTAATCCATCATGCATTTTTTATTTAACATGACTTGACCCAAAATTACAAGGCAGACTCTAGTTTTAGGTTTTAGATTTTAGTGCCATGTGTTTTTACATGTGATTAATCGATTAATCGATTTTTTTTTTTTTTTTCTTAACCCAGCCCTAGCCTGCAATATACTCATGTTTGTATACAGCACTCAAATTTTAAGGTGAACAGGAAAACTTACCAGCAGGTAACACATGAAACACTGGAACAGTTTGTTTTAGTCCAGCAAATATACTGTAGTTCAGTTAACACCCATTCACTAGAGGGTGCCTTTTTAACTATTTTTCTGGGGACATATTTTTTAAAAACACACAAATCTTCACAACCCAAGTTAATAGATATTATTCCTAAATCATTGAACATTAATGAGGATAATTTATAGTTGACTGAGTGATATTACCGATGTTTTAAACAATAAAAAGCTGCAAATGAACCAGCGCAAATCAATGTGAAGTATATAGGAAAGAGCTGGGTCCCTCGTGACCTTTATAGAGACAAAGTCCCACTCATGATTATAGCTTTATGATAAATATACATCTGCATTTGATGCAGGTCAGGTCTAAACCAGCTGCAGCCAGTTGATACACGTGTCTCTGTTTTCTCCCCTCTTGTGAAGGAGTTAACGGATACAGGCTCAGAGAAGTACCTGGAGGTATTGTGCTTGAGCATGCCTGTTGTGCTTAAACACAGCTGAGAATGGTGTGACACCAGGATTTGTGACAGATTGATAATCTATTTAGTAATCCCCCTGTTTTAGTCAGTGTGCCGGGACTTTGAACAGACATCTCTAAGTGGGTTTTTTTGGTTGGTCCTTGCAGCTGCATGGAGATGTGTTTTCCCTCCGTAATGTTTCTGCTTTCTGTTGAGGATTGTAATATTAACATCCTCTGGTTTGGTTAGATTTTTTTTTTAAGTTCTTTAAATTTTGGTCACACAGGAGATTAGGAAATTCATCAGGAGTATATCCGAAAGGATAAAGAAGACCAGAGACAAATATGGAATCAATGACAATGGCACCAGTGAGGTAGAAATCCTGAATTCATTTCCTTTTATGCAAAAGGTTTATTTTTTCTGTTCTGAATTTATATTTCGCTCTTTATTTATCTTATTTTACAGCCAAAGGTACTCTATCAGCTGGATCGAATTACTCCCACTCAGCTTGAGAAGTTTCTTGAAACTTGCAGAGACAAATACATGAGGTATAAAAATGATTCAACGTTTTTTTTTCCTTTCTGAGCTCAATTCCTTCTTTTTCTTTATTTGAGCACAAACAGAAGATAAACAAAAACAGCACGTCTTTCAATTGAGGAGTTAAAAGTAGATTGTCACTTGTCCTTTGATTTGTTTTTTTTGTTTGTTTGTTTGTTTGTTTTGGAGCTGTTCCTAGATACAGAGAAAAATCTCTACCTTTACCTAAGCTGAGACAGAGGCAGCAACCATTGCCCACTTCAATGTATTAATTCACAAAATGAAACGTGTTCAGATGAAACATGTGTAATTGCTTATTGTCAACACTGAGGACCAAAATGTCTCTGAAGTGGAAATGATTAGCTAACAGCTTTGATGACCCATTGAATGTAACAATTGTGGGAAAAATTGAACATTTTCTGTGTTCATCTAAGCACCGTATCCTCACACTAGGTCACATCTGCTTCAGTTCTGACCCACTTTTTCTATGTGGGTTGCATTGACACCTATTTTGCCTGGGAGCACAGTGACAGCTTTCACTGCACAGCAGCCGTGCATTTGTCAGCCACTCTTATGTGTTTTTTTTTTTCTTCTCCTTCAGTTTAATATCTCTAGATTTCAAGCATGAAGTGAAACTCCCTTGGAGGTGTTCAGCCAAAATGCAAGGGTTGAATACTGCATTTTAGCAAACCTACAAGTGCACTCTTACTGTTGCCTCAATTGCATTTTCCCCCATTTAAAATAAATAAATAACAATGAATTTGTTTCAGCGTCTAAAGATATAGTATTAAAAAAATAATAATAATAATTAGGGCCATCCTCCTAAAGCGCTCACCTATTTGGTGGATCTGTAGTGGCTGTGGCCACAACAATAATGTGAATAACAAATGTATTCAAATGAAGACTTTGATTGTTTTTTTGGCAATTGGTTCAGACATAACATTGATTCACAAACCACTGAGAACAAAAAATAATAATTACGGACATGGTTATTGTGTTCCTTGTCAGCTGTTTAAAAATAGGGACGATATTACCTTTGAGATGTGACAGTAATTCAGATTCAGCAAACTTTATTTATCCCCATGGGGCAATTGAGAGTAGTAAAGACTCTCCATTCAGTCAGTGAACGTCACAGGAAGTCAACCTCATCAAGTCTTTGTAGACTACCATAGACTATACTAGGAGACCAATGACTTTGATTGTAGGATACACAGGATTTTTAAAGAAGGAAATAAAACAGGTATTAAGCAGTTAGCATTATTTTTAAATAATTGTTAAATAACAATAACAAGAAAAAAAATAAGTTTCTAGTTTTGTTTCCTTTCCAAATTCCAAAAGTCTATGGTTTTTGTTCTTTGAACTGGTTCAACGCCCTGATTGAAAAAAATATTTTTGGAGACATAGCCAAGATGTCATAACCAAGTAAAACTGTTAATTTTTTATTTGGGAATATGTGATGAACAGTTTTTACAATCTATAATTAATGTGAAGCCTGGAGACGGCCCAAGTTCTAATTTGCTCGTGTTCTCACATCATTGTCACAGTGTACAGATGAGGGGTTTCATCATTAATCAGAAAGTCTAACCTTTTCCTCCTCCTCATACAAGCTGTTCAGATTGTCAGAACTTGTTCTGTCTGGAGGCTGCTTGTTATGACTTGCTTTCCCACATAGAGCCCAGATGGAGCCCGGCTCGGCAGTTGGTGCCCTTTGTGCACAGAGCATTGGAGAACCTGGAACACAGATGACCCTGAAAACCTTTCATTTTGCCGGTGTTGCCTCCATGAATATCACATTGGGAGTACCTCGTATTAAGGAGATCATTAATGCTTCCAAGAACATCAGGTACAGTGATGTTTGTACCTGTGGACTATTTTTGAATATGGTGTGAAAGTTATTTATTTTTTTGTAACTCTCCACCTACAGTACTTTAAGACCTTTGACTGCATTCTCTCTCAATATATTCCATTAGTAGAAAACTGTCAGATTTGTCACAAAAGTCTCTCAAACTCATAATAATATTCATCATTATTTATACAGTATTTATCATTTCACAGCACTCCAATAATCACTGCACATCTGGACGTGGAAGATGATGCTGATTTTGCCAGATTGGTGAAAGGGAGAATTGAGAAAACACTTCTGGGAGAGGTACGTCGACAGAACCGCTTACCAAGAAGGTTGGATATAGTTCTATATGTTGGACGTAGGCACCAGGACTGCACCTTATGTCAAACCCTACGTATGTGCATTGGTTCTCATGTAAAGAAGACCACCATGTGAAATAGCACGCATTCTCCTCCAGCAGGATAAAGGAATTGATACCATTGACTTGACCATCTTGACCTGTATACAGGAGGACAGGTCACAATAACTACTTAGAATAGAATAGAAAGTCCTTTATTTGTCCCACATGGGGAAATTTACATTGTTGCAGCGGCAAATTAGAAAAGGTAAAGACAAATAGATAAACATGCATTACAAAAAATTACAATGTAAAAAATGTATTAAAAATGACTAAAATAGACTATATCCTGTACATTAAATACTGAAAATCTTAATTTGAGGTCCTGCCATTGAGTTGCAGTTTTTTTATTATTATTATTTATTTAATTAGGAAAGTGCATATTCATCAACATGTCAGCGGGAGCAACAATGTAAATATGCCGGAGTTAGCACAATAGCTCATTTTCATCCGTTGTCCTAAGGCAGGTTGGTAGAGTAAACATTCAGCAAGATACAAATGGATACGTGAATCACAGGACATCAGTAGAGCAGACATTGAACGGGACGTAACGCGTAGTGTACATAGATCATAAGACGTTAGACTTTCAACAGGACATAATAACCAAGATACACATGGATCACGAGACATTACGATTCAGCTACAGACATATTAGATACGTCTCTGGACTTGGGAAAAGGTAAAGAGTCTAACTATGAGGGCATGACTGGTTAGTTTTCAACCATTGTTTCAGTGTTTTTTTTTTTGAATGATTCATAGGTGTCACAGTTTCTGACATGTGCTGGTAGACTGTTCCATGTCTGTGTGTCTCTGATGGACCCCACCATTTGGCCATATTTGGTCTTGCGCCTTTGTACACTGCAGTCCCCTCTGGTCACTGCTCTGCTGTTTACTCTACTATTTTTTGTATTTATATAATCCGTCAGGGGAGGAGGATCAAGTCTATTTAAAACTCTAAAGATAAGGCAGGCTTTAAGATTTCTTATCCCTCTCATTTCTTTTGAATTGATTTTGTACATAATACACTGCTCCAAAGCATTACCTTGTGATATGCAGATGCCTAAAACCGTTGAAGGAAAATAACAAAAACAGCAGAATATGATTATCGGAGGATTAACCTTTGTGATGTGATGTATTTTCATTCATTTAATCAACATTTATTTAAGCACGGTTAAATTTGGAGTTGCCAGTGTTTTTTCGCTAACCAATAAATTAATACTAGTCGACATTCAAAACTAGATCACGAGATTTTCTGACATTTTGCCCCCGTCCACAGATTTCTGAGTATATTGAAGAGGTATTTCTTCCCGATGACTGTTTTATTCTGGTGAAATTGTCACTGGAGAGGATACGGCTGCTGAGACTCGAGGTACTATGACTGTGATGTTATTTTTTGTTTTTTTGAATAAGACTCTTTTGTTGTGTGTAAGCTTTATGTAAAGTTAACTCTGAATCATCTATTTCAAAATTACGGTCAGAGTGCAATGTTTGTCGGAGGACAAGTTCACAAATGGTCAGACCAAAGATTTCTACATTTTCCTTTTTATTTTTGCCTGTTTTTATTTTGTTTATTTTACTGTGTTTGCACATACACAGGGTAGTCAACTTGATGCACAAATTTTCAATTTTATTTCCTTGACCATTTAATGTGAACTTGCATTTGGGGAATAATTTTCTCTTGAATTCCTGCGTAATTCAGCAATTTGATCCTTTTTCATTCTTCTGTTTACCATTTTTTTTTCCATTGATGCTCTCTAATTAACCTGCCCTTAATAAGCCCCATTCAGGTGCGATCATGCTTTTTAGAATCTTAAAAAGTAAATGCTGTGTTGAATCTTGCATATATTTTAAATTCCTCACATAATGATTTAATGATGTAGATTTATTTCTTTGTGAGTTCACCTCTCAAGATTAAATCAGTCCCAATAATTTTGTTTGTCAAATAAGTTTTCGACAACCCAAGGTCTTTGCTTCAATAAAAAAACAATAACGAGAAATATTCTGTCAGCATCTATTTTATTGCTTCAGTGGTTTGGCATTAGGAGCAGGAAAGAAACTGTAACAATACCTGTTTTCCTCTCAGTGGAGAGTCGGAGAAAATCTCAGTTGGACATTGCATTATTCTGTTGTTATGGTAACATTCCTCCTTGTGTTTACATCCTATGTTTATTGTTCTTTTTTTTTTGTGCAAAAAATAACCCAGTTGACATTTACATGTATCTCCTCAGGATTTCCAGGCAACAAATTAACTGACAATGTAATTAAGTAAAATCCATATCAGTTTTTCTTCTTTTTTTTTTTTTTTCCCAATTTGTAGGTCAACGCAGAAACGGTGCGTTACTCCATCTGCATGTCTAAGCTGCGAGTGAAACCAGGAGATATTGCCGTCCATGGTGAAGCAGTGGTTTGCGTTTCCCCACGGGAAAACAATAAGAGCTCCATGTACTATGTGCTGCAGTCACTGAAGGAGGAGCTTCCTAAGGTGAGGGTTTGTTTGTAGAGCTTTCACTCCAAGGAACGAAAGCAAACTCCTTGTCATTGTGACATTGTGATTCACACCACTGCACACGATGAAATGTCACCTTCCGCATTTAACCCATCACTAAAGTGAACAGTGGGCAGCTTCGAGCGCCCAGGGAGCTGTGAGTGGGGACGGTGCCTTGCTCAGTGGACCTCAGTGGTAATCTGTCAGTTGGTGGATTTGAAACTGGTACCCTGCAGTCCCCCGTCCGGTTACTTAGCCACTAGACCACCCCTGCCCCAATTTAGTGCAGGTTTCAAACGTGCTTCACAAGCATGTAACGACGTCTGTTCTTTGTAGACATCATGCAGCGTCTTTGGTCAGCCCGTTGATTTCTGTGTGAAGAATAGTCTCAGTGTGTTAAAGTTACAGCTCACTGTGAAGGTTTTAACCAGTCTCCTGTGTGCTGAGGAAAACAGTCAAATTTTACTTAATTGGTCTGAAAAATTCAGAGTACATTTTCTTGTTCGTTATTGCGACCGTCACAGGCGAAACATTTATGCACTCCACTATGTTTAGTGTTTAGTAATAGCTTTAAATACTGCATAACATCTTAGGTACCTACAAAAATAGACTTTGAAACAAAACATCATTTATTTTATAAAGGATCTGAAAAATGTGACTCAATACTAATGTCTTAAGAAACTAAACACGTTTTAAAGATGATTCATAAAAAGCAATTTTGTTTCAGCAAATGGAATTAGATTGAATATAATACAGTGAGATGAATATAAAGAGGATTTTTCAAATCACCAAAGTGAACAGTGAGCAGCTTTGAGCGCCCGGGGAGCTGTGAGTGGGGACAGTGCCATGTTCAGTGGACCTCAGTTGGCTGTAGGGGGATTCGAACCGGGGACCTTGCGGACCCTAGTCCCCTTACTCAACCATGCCCCTAGTTAATGTGAGATGTAATGCTTTTTATTTCCTCTTTATTGTTCATTGGCAGGTGGTAGTTCAAGGAATCCCAGAAGTTGCCCGAGCGGTCATTCATATTGACGAACAAAGCGGCAAGAACAAGTACAAACTCCTGGTGGAGGGAGATAACCTGAGGGCTGTCATGGCAACCCACGGCGTAAATGGGAGCAGGACTACTTCAAACAACACTTATGAGGTATTGGTCAAGGGATTATAAAGCCAGTAAGAAGTGTATTAGAACCCCGAGGCGTACTTCTGAATTTTTTCCTGCATGTAATTCAGAGGTTTCACTGTGCTTCTAGGAGTGTCTTGTTTAGAGCACGGGTCTCAAACTCGCAGCCCGTGGACCATTTGCGGCTCGTGGAACGATATTTTGCGGCCCCCCACCTTGATGTGAAAGTCGAGTTTATGATAATATTTAATAGATTTGTTCTCAAAATATTATGGTAAATCCTATAGTTCTAAAACCATGATCCACAGCCTCCTTCTGGTTCAGTGTTGTATTGTGGTGGTCCTCAACCTATTTGAATTCAAGAGCCCTGGTTTAGAGAAACAGTTGAAATAAGGGGCAGACAAATGTTGTCTGATGGATGTTTGTGTTTTCTCAGACAGTTTAAGGACAACTGTCTGATAAAAGTTTTGCACCAAAAAAGGCCACACATCTCAAGCTCAGTAATAAGAGAACTCAATGGAATTACTGGTAGTTTGATTTTTGTTTTTAATATTAGGCTGCTATGGAACTTTAAGTTTAAATCTAAAATGTAGCCATATGTTTGAAGTCAAACAATATATTCTCATTCCTCACTCTCAGAGAGTACAAGCGTTGTTGACACTGTTCTGTGTTAATGCATGCTTGATTTTTTTTATGCAACATTTTGCAATGATTGACAGTTTTTTTTTTGTTTTTTAATATTACAGTGGCACTTAAAGTTTAAGTTAGAACTCTACCTGTATGATTAAAAACATGGCATTTTAATTTCAAGTCAAACAATAAACCCTCATTACTCACTCTCTGGGAAATATCCTAGTGAACTGTGTTTGATTTTCATACAACATTTTATCCACTGCCTGGGTTTTTGATTTTAATAGATATGCTATCACAGTGGCATTTTGAGTTCAGATAAGAACCCCGGCCATACATTTGGAAACACTACACTTTAATTTCTAGAGAAAATAGATGAATGAAAGGCATGTTCATGTTGAAATCATCGATGTCTTGTCTTCCCTGTGTCAAAATAACACTGCTTTTTTTCTGTGGTGACAAGAAAAAGTTGTCCCCAGTGTCCAAGCATTTCTGTCCGCCTCATTATTTTTCTATTTACCCTTGGCATTGCACACTGAGCCCAGCCAGATGCTTGACTGAAGTCATTTGCATTTTGTGTGAGGATGATGAAAACAATCCACGTGTTTTTCTGCCCGCCAATCCCTCCGTGGACAAAAGATGGCACTGACATTTTTGAATCATGCGCAAGGCATATGGTCGTGGAAAAAAAATAAATAGATCACCCTTTTTTTTTATTGTCTTGTTCATTCTAATTTCTGGTGCCGCAAGTGGGTTATTACCAGAAGAATACAACAAAAGCAAACATGGAATGCCTTTAAACCACTATTTTGTAATCCAATGCCATAACTATTTATCTAAGAACATAAGGGATTTACGTTGGATATCAGCTCTGAAATTAAAATCTCGTGAGCTTTTTTTTGTTGTTATCATTAAATTTATCCAATCAAATGCACCTTTTGGGGAATCAGGCATAAAAATGAACAAGAAATTGGAAAAATGATCAGACCACCCTGTTTTCTTCATCACTGTGAATCTGTATGACGGGCTTATTGACAGACCACTTTTGATCCCTCACATTTATGGGCTCATCACCCACAGGAGCAGTGCGAGCAGCTTCATTTATATCAGTATTGATGTTCACGGTTTTTGCACAAGTGATATTTCTATCTGACCATAGTAACTGACCATGTATTTTACCCCTGCCCCTCGTAGGTTGAGAAGACTCTGGGTATCGAGGCTGCCAGGTCCACAATCATCAATGAGATTCAGTACACCATGGTGAACCATGGGATGAGTATTGACCGACGTCATGTCATGCTTCTAGCAGATCTCATGTCCTACAAGGTGCAATATATTTTTCTCTCTCTCTCTGTCCTCTCTGTGTCATTCAAAATCACAATGTGTTATCCCTTTTTGAAAGGGTGAGATTCTGGGAATCACCAGGTTCGGGTTGGCTAAAATGAAGGAGAGCGTGCTCATGTTGGCGTCCTTTGAGAAAACGGCCGATCACCTTTTTGATGCGGCCTACTTTGGACAGAAAGACTCAGTTTGCGGTAAGACATCTTTAAAAAATTGCACCTTTTAATTTTTTATTTTTTTTTTATTTTTCACATCTTCCTGTCTGGTTTCAGGTGTGTCGGAGTGCATCATCATGGGAATCCCGATGAATATAGGAACGGGACTATTTAAACTACTCCACAAGGCCGACAGAGATCCTGTGCCTGTTCAGAGACCCCTCCTCTTTGACAACGTGGACTTCCACATCCCACTGCTCACGTAGCACTGTGAGCCAGGATAACCACAAGAAACAATTGAAGTGCCGGCAAACACGGTGTTTGAATCGTGCCTTGTAGAAAATCTGGCTTCACAAGTATTGGAGCGTTATTTTTCTCCTTCCTTTTATTTATTACAGTCCCAGACTGGACTTTGTCATTTCTCAGACGAAGCAAAGATGTAATAATGCAAGGTTGCAGTAAGGCTTCCTGATTTAGTTTAAAAAAGGTTAGGTTTGTTTGTTTCTCTCTCTTTGAAAAAGAGTTCATCGCCTTTTGCAATTATTTCCATCTGATTTACTTTTGTGTATTTAAGAAGGATAAAAATGACAATGACATTAAGTTCAGATCATGGTTTAAATTTTCAAAGCTATTAGCAAACTGTCATTTTTATCTTTTTTTTTTATATAGATCAATGACTTTTCCATGTGACTGTCTCTGACCGTGAGGTCAAAAATATTTTTGTGTCAAACCCAGCGGGGTGGCCTACGAGTATATGATGTGGTGAATAAAAAAAGAGAGAAAATAGTTTGTTTTTTTTGTTACGTTTTAAACACATTCAAGCAACACTTAAGCTGCATTAACATGACATGAAAAATACAAAGTTGTTCACAACAATACAAAAAGCGTTGACAACTTGTCATGGTGATGAGTCAGATTCACAGATTGTCATGTGTAAAAAATAGAGGTAATTTATCTGTTTATCAATGACTTGCGAAATCAAGCATTTGTAAAAAATAGTTCTCAGACCTTACTTGTAAACTTACTAAAATGTTGTTAATTATTCAAACCAAATACAGGTAGTTCTTGCATTGTTTATGCTTTAAATCAGGTATGGGCAAACTTTGGGGCAGTGGTGGCCTAGTAGTTAAGGACCCAACCTGGGGTTATGAGGGTTCCAGGTTCAAATACACCAACTGCAAAGTTATCATTAAGGTCCACTGTCCCCACTCACTGCTTCCAGGCCTTTTAAAGCTGCCCACTGTTCCCTTTGCTCTGTGTGTGCTAGTCTATGTCACAATTGCACTTTTTTTTTTCCTTCCTCCCTTTTTCCTCAACAAATCAACATTAATACTCTAATACAGTGGTTCTCAACTCTGGATCCTGACCCAAAAATGGGTCACGGCCTCGTTCTGAATGGGTCAAAACAGCTGGTCAAAAATCAAAATAATGTGAATCAGCTTTTGAGCATTTGTTTAATTTTAGAGATACTTTTATTTCGAAAGGCACAATCTGCTAAATACAATTAGTATGTTAATAGAAGGGATTTTTCCATTTTTTTTTTTTTATTTCAAAAATTTGCATGGTTTGAATTCCATGAGATTCGGTGGCAATCTAATGACCACAAGAAAATGTGGGTCCCAGAGTGAGACCAGTTAAGAACCACTGCTCTAATAGACCCATTTGGCAAAATGAAATTAAGTCTGTTTTAAATTATGTCCTCAAACTCACACAATACAGGTCTGACGGTCATTTAGTATTCGGCCACAAAAAAAAAAATATCTAAAAATTTATCAAATTGAAATATATATATTTTTCTTTTTACTTTCATTGGCTAGTAATCTGACTTATTTTAATAAAATCCTTTAGACTTTAACTAGTCCAAAAACAACTAGCAGTTCAATATCAGTCTGCAATTGTTAGTTGGTACAAAATTAGTCATGAGACTTTATGAATACAAACATACTTTAAGAAAAATTATGTTTATGACTTGAAATAGAAAAAAACTTAAAGCTTTAACCTGCCAATTTACATAAACAATTGTTATTCAGGACAAAAGGCAGTGTCTTTTTTTTTTTTCACTGTCCACCTCAGCGCTACATTGGTTGAAGATCTGTTTGCTACACATCTGAGGCCAAGGCGTGCAAAAATTGTCTCGAGTCATGTTATTTTATAAATAATGTACTAATATATATTAATTTCTATCACTTTAATCAGGTTAAGTGTTTAAAATATGGCTCTGTGTTTTACTTACTGTCCTCACTGTGGTGTGTTCAGGTGTCACTTTCACAGTTTTTGCACAAATACAGTTTCTGGGCTGCTCCAGATTCCAGAGTTGGTCCTTAGTTCTCCAGCTTACTGAGAACTAGCATGACAGAAATGGACGTCCTCTATTTCTTAAGCCTGACTAGCGTTCCAGCAACAAACAAACACCCTGTGTTTAAGAGGTTCCTCATAGAACTAGCCAAAAGGTGTATTTTGTGTTTTTTTTTTGTTTGTTTTTTTTTCCAGAATCACCAGAACGGTGTCCTATTTGGCTTCTCCATTATTGATTTTAAATTATTTCTCACAGAGAAGCATCCAAACTGAGTCATTTGACCTGCGAGCTGTTTGCAGGCAGGTCAGTGTGAAAAGTGGAGACTTTTTCTCCAAGCATTCCCAGCGTGCTCTCTCCCTGCCGCGCGGCTGCAGCCTCCTTGTTAGCTGAATTCTGCTTGGAGCTGTTGGTATCGTTGGATTCCATGAAGGCCTCTCTGCTTTGGGGTTTGATGTACTGCACGTTGAGCTGGGGCGCCACCACGGCTCGTCTTTGCTGGATGGGCTTTCTGATGCAGTGAGAGAGCGTAGCCACGCAGCTCTTCTTGAAGTTCTCGTTCATGAAGGCATACACGATGGGGTTGTTGAAGCTGTTGAAGAAGCCGATGGCTTGAACGACGGCGATGATCATGTTGAACGTGACCTCGTCATATTTTTTCTCCAGGTCATCTTCAGAAAGACACAGAGACTTTGTGACTTAATGGAAAACATTTACAGACTTAACAATATATACAATAAGGGATGTCCTCACTTTAACACGTTGTGTAGCAAGCATGAGCAAACTAAGGCCGGGGGGCAGGATGCAGCCCATTGAGCTTTTTAGTGCAACCGTTAGCTGTACGCCATACATCAGATTGGCTTTCATTTTTTGGAGTTGTTTGGGAAATTACTAATAATATTAATAGATTTTATTTAAAAGTGCCTTTCAGGACACCTTACAATGATACATTTAAAACAAACAGAAATTCAGTAAATAAAACAACAGAAAACACAGGTCGAGAAAAGAAGTCAGGGTGAATAGGCAGAAAGAGGTGAGTTTTGAGAAGGGATGTGAATATGGGGAGAGAGTCACTGTTACGGAGGTCAGATGGGAGGGCGTTCCAGAGCTCCAGAACACAGTGACTAAAAGTTCTGCCCCCCATGGTGCTGAGGTGGGCAGGTGGCACAGAGAGATGTATGGGGTTAAAGAATCCAAGGGACCTATAGGGATGGTGAGGTGCAGGAGGTCAGATAAGTAGGGAGGGGCAAAGTGGTTAATGGCCGTGTAAGTAAACAGGGGAAGTTTGTAGCAAGTGCGGTATTGGAGCCAGTGAAGGTGATGAAGGACGGGGGTGATGTGATGGTGGGTTGGGGTCTTTGTGATGCTCCAGGCAGCTGTGACTTTTGTGGAAGGCCGAAAAGGAGAGAGTTGCAATAATCGAGGTGGGAGGTGACAAGGCTAAGGACAAGAACAGCAGTGGTGTGAAGGATGGATGAGGGGCGGAGTCTGTTTATATTTTGGAGATGGAAGTAAGCTGTGTGAGTTTGTGTTATTGATGTGTGATGTGTTACAAAAGTGTGCTGTTGTGGATGATGCCCAGACTCTTAACCTGAGACCGATGAACTGTCAATGGTTAATGAAAAATTAATAACTTTGGATAAAGTTGATTTAGTGCCGAGAAAAAGGAGTTTTGCAACTGAATGTTTGAGGAAATTAGCGGTGAACCAGGTTTTAATTTCGGAGAGGCCAGAGGTGGGGTAAGAGGGTGGGAGTGTGGAGCTGGTTTTGCAGGAGAAGTAGAGCTGGGTGTCACCCACGTAGCAGTTAAGGTGGATATTATATTCACGCAAAATGTGACCAAGTGGGAGAAGGTAGATGATAAAGAGAAGAGGCCCCAGGACAGATCCTTGGGGCACACCTGTAGTGACTGGGGAGGGTTTTGATGGAAAAGGGTTCAATTGTATGTGTTGTGTTTGTAGGAATGGAGCCTTCTGAGGAGGATGGGGTGTGAGATGGTGTCAAATGCAGCTCCTTTGTTAGGCATTGTTAAGATTCCGATGTTTTAATGTCCAAAAGGTCAGAAATATAAGTATTACATTGCACTGACTTAAGTCGAGAACCCTCTTATTTTTTAAGTTAGAATACTCACAGTACTCCGACAACATGTGGACCGTGTGAAACGGCGCCCAGCACACCGTGAACAACAGGACAATGGTGATCATCATCTTCACGGCTCTTTTCTTCTTTCTGTGCATGGAATACAGGTCACAATGGTCTGTTATTATGATTAAAAAAACATCTTTTAGAGTTAGTGCATATTATGTTTCATTATATGACAATCTGAGGCATATGTGGATTTATTATTGAAAGAAAAGGTGTCGTTTGGGGGGTTTTATTTTTGACATGGCTTTAACAGTTAGGATTTTTGGTGAATAAACCATGAATAGATTCCAATTTGGCTTTTATGATTTTGATGATTTTATGTTATTGTTTGGCATCTAGTTGTGTGGAAAAATAACTGTAAATTACAACATAGGTGTCACATTTTACTCATGATCTGGATAATTCATTCTTGACTTCCTGTAATGGTCTTTAATCCATGTGGTCCCAGATTTTATCTTTTAGTCAGGAGTTGCTGGTTTAAATCTCGTGTGCAGTTTTACATACATCCAAACTAGGAATGGCCGATATATTGGGCATATATTTATGCAGCAAAGTAAAGAAAAACAACAATGGACTCAGTGAAACATCAGCAATGCAGCAACAGCAGTTGCAGCAGCAGCTCTCCCTCAAAGACCCTAGAGAGAGTTAAATACTGTTAAGAACAGACAAGAGCGAAAATAATTAAATTACGGCAAAGAACAGAGAAGAGCAAAAGTACTGGAGAACCAGCCGCTGTTTTTACTAAACGTGTGGAGTTTCTTTTGCGGAGCAAGTAAGGACAAATTGTATTCGAAATAAGTATTTCTGGGACATTTCCCAGTGAAACACCGTTCGATGTCGTCTCTCATGTCATCAACGAGAAGAGTCGTTTGCATTGTGAAGATGCTGAAATTTTTTTTTTCTCTCATCATCATAGAGGGCTTTTTACTCTTATACTGTTTCTCTCTGTGCCCATTTATATTGACTATTGTTGTGAGGGCTGAATGAGCCTGGTTTATAATGTTAATCGATGTCTTTGGAAACACTAGACATTTCTTGTTTACATCAAATGCTGCACAAAGAATCAGAGGACTGTTTCAGACAAAATGGAAAAAAAATAATTGTGTCATTTTTTCTATAACTTAAATTGAAGTAATGTGTTTATGTTGTACACAGTTATTTATAGAATGTCTTTATTCTGGTATCACACTAATAGATAGATAGGTAGATAGATAGATAGATAGATAGATAGATAGATAGATAGATAGATAGATAGATAGATAGATAGATAGAGTTTTTTTTGGCGAAAAATAAAACAACGGTGGCACGTAAACGACGCGTATAAGTTTACGAAGACGATGGGCCTAAAATGTGTTAAAAATGTTTCGGGTTTTCATGTAAAAAAGACAAAAAAAAACAGGAGCACATAATTTTGCGACCTAGATAGATAGATAGATAGAACTGTATTAATCCCTTAGGATTCCATTAGAATAGGAACAATATGGGTGGGGTTGAAATATGTAAAACCAGAACAGTGGCTCTTAGTAGGTAAGGTAAGTAGTATACACACACATGAAAGTAGGAAGGTTAATGCTAGTAGTGTTAGTAGCTTAAGTGGTAGTCAATGCTGTTGAGAGTCAGGGGAAATCTCCTGCATATATCAGTATCGGTTCATATTAGTATCGGGAATCAAGTGTTTGGGCAATATCAGTTAATATCGGTATTGGTAAATGTTAATATCAAACATCCCTAATATAAAATTGTTTCTATTTCAATTCTTTTTCTTTCTTTTTTTTGCAGAATTTTACCATCTAGTGGCCACAATTGGAACAACAGTTGTGTCTGAGAATCGTCTTGAGAAATGAAAACCCAGCATTAGCATTAGCCAAATGAGCAATTCTAAATCCACATTTTTTTAGTAGTGAAATTATTAATCTATTTTTTAATTTCATGTCCTTTATAAGCTTTTCTTCTCCGGAATATTATCCGTTTTATTTTCATTCCACGTGTGAGGATTGCACTAGTGTGCTGTAGTGGAGTTAGCTGCTCTCCCTACACAGGTATTAAAATAGTCATTAAAATATAGTGAAAGGATTGATGACTATGAGATATTACCTGATTTTAATCAGCATTATTATTACTTATCATTATCTTTTCATATTGTGATTTGGTTTTCACTTTTTTTGATAGATATCTGTTTAATTAATGTTCCACAAGAGAGTTTTAGCTGGGGACACATTGTAAGAGGAAGTCCATATGGTGCACTGGCTGCCATCTAGTTGATGTTGTGTGAAACTTGCACTTGTTTCCCTAAATCATACTTGTGCAATTTTTCAATGGTGAGATGATTGGCGGTTGGGGCTGATTTTTGGGTTGAGTTGTGCAGTCTACTTGGGGTCTACATTCTCCCCTACTACCACCACACTGTACACACACAAACATAGAAACGGAAGAGAAAACAGGTAAACAACAGGGAGCAGCAGGGCAGAACTGACAGACCAGATTGACCCAAGGTCGCAAGGTGACAATGTGTCACATACATACATGTGGTCTTGTAGCAAAACACTGTTGGTTTTTCTTATTTTATGCAGTAGAGGGCGACATTGTGCTGACAACTTTTTTTTTTTTGCCCAAAAATGTGTTCTTGCTTGACCATCAAAACATCCACAAACCACCCTTAATGCTATAGTGCCACCAAGCCATGAGGACATAAGCTATTGGAGATACATACCTGGAGATCTTATTGATCTCCCTGTGGTTCATGGTGTTGAGCACGGACGAGTCGCCCACCCTGTTGCGCATCCACAGTTCGATGCCTATACGCGTGTAGAGAAACAACATGGCCGCCAAAGGGAGCACGAACAGAGCCACCATGATGAAGGTGGTGTACACCTGCCTGTGCGTCACGGAGTGCCAACTCTCCTGACAGCACACGTGGTGGTGATCGTACAGGACATCGTACTTCACCTGGAAAATCAAGCAAGGTGTCATCAAGTCAACCTGTGTACATTCCCTATTAAAATACTCAGCGGCAAAAATACAATACATACCTCGAGCTGTTGCACAAACAACATTGGTGATCCCACAATTACTGAAGCAATCCATACCAGCCCTGCAGGGAGAGGTGGGAGGTAATAGATATTTCATGTTATTGGAGGATTCCATTTCACTGCAAACAAAGCCTTTGTGCAGAAGAGTGACTATAACCTGTATAGACATGTAAACATAGTACCTAACATCTTGTACGCTCTTTTGGACGAGTACTGCCTCCTCATTTTCAGGGGGAAAACAATACCCTGGTACCTCTCAATGGCAATGCAGGTCATGGTGAGAATGCCGGTCACTATGGCTGTGGTCTGTATGAAGGGAACGGTCTTACACATCAAGACCCCTGCAGCAAACACAACAAAAACATCATCAGAAAAATAGAAAAATGACACGATGTAAATACACAAATGTAACAAATAGACGAAAATCACCTGCCAATACCCATGAACCCTGTCATTGCAGACACGTGGCAGGTAATTAGGCTGCACACTGAAGCAGTATGTCAGACCTGATCTAATTAGCATGGATCTTTAATGGAGACACATGCTTGCAGGCTGTCTCCCACTGCCGAGATACGCTCCATGAATACAGCCGTCTAACACTCGTATGACGTTCTTTCCTTTCATTCCTCAGCAGAACAGGGTTGACGGCTGGTAATTAAACATTTTCAATTTTCAGAAACATTTGTGTCGGGTGCTGAGACTTTACTCTACCCGGATTAATTACAGTGTGTTGGATTATTTTGAAAGGGGTCAGAGACAGTGTAATGACAGGTCTCCGAATAGTTGGAAAAAAAAAAACTTCTGGGTTTGGTTTTTGATTATAATCTCTGTCTGTACAGCTGATCAAAAAAAATCAAAGTCAGGACCAAGTGAAAAATTGTTTATTGACAAAGTCAATGCTGGTGGAAAAATGTGCCAACTTTGTATGCTCTATATCTATAATTCCAGGGTTCTGGGGCTGTTTCATGCCACACGTGTTTTAAAAAACACTAAAGACATCAATAACATTTGGTGTTGTGATGTTGAAGGCAGCACAATCACTGCTAAAGTTATTGGATCACAGACAAAAATATAAAGCAAGAATGGTTTTGATGTCCATGAGAACATTTTCAGTCTCATTTTGTGTGATTTTCTGCAGAACGCTCCTGGAGAACTGATTCCAGCTCTGAATTACAGAGATGACAAGAAAACGCGTGGATGGTGAACTTTTGCAATTTGGAAATGCAACAGTTGTTCCATCTCTTCAAGTTAATCATTATTCCTTAAATAGATACACATAAAATCATTTCCTTGCCTGCATAAGGAAATTATGTTATTATATTTACAATGAAATATTATATGTAAATATGGAAATGTGTTATGTAAATTGATGTAAATATTAAAATAATAATAAATAATGATAATATTTTTTTTTATTACGACATGGACATAATTTCATATGTTATTTGATTTTGCACTCGTTATCTAAATTTAATCTTTTTGTGTGTGTGTGTGTGTGACAGTGCGACGCGCGGTGGCTTCGCGGACACGAACTCACCTCCGAACCACTCGGAGCTGATGTTCTGCAGCAAAGTGAACGGGATGCAGAAGAAAGTGATGAGCAGGTCGCTGACCGCCAGAGAGCAGATGAAAATATCCGTGGCCGTCTGTATCGCTCTCTTCTTCACAATAATGTAGATGACCAAACTATTTCCGGCCAGAGCCAGGACAAAGATGACCACGTACATGACCACGAAGGTGGTCTTGGCGCAGTAGGGTAACTCCGGGATGTAGACCAGCGGCTGGAAGTTGTAAGTGTCGATGAACTCCTGCCGACTCAGGTTGTAGTACTGGAGTAATTCCTGCAGCACCTCGGGAGTTATTTTAGGGGCTAAAGATCCCGAAGATGTTGAAGCTGACGATGACATCCTGGTACTGGTGACCACTACTAGGGCTGCAACAAAGTAGGTACGAAAAGAAAAGAAAAGAAATGAGTTTCAGTGGAAGCAGCGCTGAAAACTGAAAGAGCGTCCAGAGCTTCTGAGTGTCACGCTCTGTCTCCTCCTCTCACCGAGAGAGCTGCTGGTGCTGATGCTGCTGCTGCTGCTGATGCTGCTGCGTGAGAGTCGGACAGCAGGACGTGCTGAGCCTTTGCGTAGGAACCGAACTCTGGTGGAAACTTGACTTAATAAACACACTTTTGCAGAGGACAATGACATTATTATCTATGTCACATTCCAGCATGTTTCTTGTCATTTTTTTATTATTAAAATAATCAGTAATACAACAAATTGTGACAGTTGGATGCTTTTTTAATTTTTTGGTTTTCGTTTTTTTTTTCTTTAGAAATAGTTGTATTAAAATGTCAGGATAGTAAGACTGTTCCTTACTACATGTATTTTTTTTTTCAACAATCATATTAATGACAATAATAACTATTATTCTTATTCATTCAATCATCTTCTTGTCCGTTGCTGGGTGGCAGGGGCAGGTGGCTCCACCCAAATCACATTGCACCATATTGTCAACCTTCCTGTGGGTGGTGAGCTAAGAAGAAGTTACGTGGGTTGGGACGGAGCTATGCTCAGAGCACCTCAGTGGCAACCTGGCGGAATCGAACTGGGGACCTTGCAGACCCAAGTCCGCTTCCTTAACCACTAGGCCACCACAGCCACATTATTATTATTATTATTATTAGTAGTAGTAGTAGTAGTAGTAGTAGTATTATTGATGTTGTTGTTGTTGTTGTTGTTGTTGTTATATCAAACTTTGTCTCGGCATAAATAATTGTAATAATTATTTATGACATAATCACAACAACAACAATAATAATTATTATTATTATTAGGCTTTAATTGGCATTATTAATATCATTATTATTGTTGTTTTGTTGTTGATATGGGCATACATAGTTATAACAATGATTTATGCCCAGCCAAAGTTTTATATATTTTTTTGTTTTTTGGAAAACAACTTTTTTTTTTTGGAAATTAATTGCTCTAGTTCTCAAAATGTGTGTAATTTCTTCAGCATGACCTTTACAGAGCAGAGAAAAAAACAACACCTGTTTATTATAGACTGCAGCTTTGAGTCAATGGTAGAAATGCATTACGTTACAGAGTTTAATGTTTTTATTAAGTGGATGAGCAGAATAAGGAAACATTTGCTGGAACATTTTTGTAAAATCCATTTAGAGCCTTAGTAGTACCTCCGCCATGGTAACAAATATTGGAGAACAGAACAGAACAGAACAGAGGGAATTATAAATATTTCAAGTATTTTAACCAGATATTAGGTTTAATAGGCCTTTGATAGACAAATCATTAGCTGTATCCAGATGGAAGGAGATGTGACAATGTCCTCATGGTGGAATAAATAAAAAACAAGCTTCCTTACATGCCATCTTTCATCATGCCTCATTCAACCTGCACAGTATGGTCATTTACAAGACAGGAGTGACTTTTGCTCACTCACTCAATTTCTTGTTATAACTACTGATAAATGCTTGAGGGAGAGATGGGAAACAATGATTCCCTGTGGACATCGCTGAAAACACAGACCAGCTGGAAAAGAAGAGCTGCAGATAAATGTTTTGGTTGAATTCACTTTGGTCAAATGTGAAACCGACGTTGTCTGTAGGAGAAGGATCGGGTCGAGAACTTCCCATGTCAAGTTGTCAAAGAAATATGTATTTGACTTGATGAATGTTGTGTACAGCCTTTCCGTGGTTCCTTTCTATATCACACTTGATAATGTAAATCCTCCTCTGTACGTGGCTTTGGATGAAAGCCTCAGCTAAATGAATAAATGGAAATCTCACAGAAATGTCTGATGATTTACATCTTGCACCGAAGCTGAACCTGAAGCAATCTGATATTTTCCAAACATTTTTCAAATCCCCCCTGTGGACAGTGTAAGAGGCTCTTTTATTCAGTCACCATTAGGGAAATGGTTTGATGAAAAATAATTATCAGTCACAAAAGCAAACACTGGATTTGGAACGTGGTACAACCTGCGTGGGGCGGCAGTGGCTAAAGAAGGGAACCTGAGTCCACACACGTGCTCTGATCTTTGCATTCTCCTGACCCATATACCATTCAGTGGACTCACCCACCACAGGAGGGAGCAGTCACAGAGACTGTCAATGTCTGTATGTATGTACAGTATGTCTATTGATCCATCTAAACACATAGTATTCATCAAAACGTTACAGGCATGACAACCATAAGAAATAAATTTCAAAAAAGCATTGAAGAACCGGACAACTGGACATTCATTTTCTCAAGAAAACTCTTCATTTTTTTTTCAGTTAAAATAAAGCCTTAGAGAAGCCTCCAGGACAAGTTATGGATCAAAAACATAAATGTTATGATCTTTTGAGCCACTTTGTCATCACTTTTGCCTTGTGACATGGTGCTCCATCATGCTGAAAAATGCACAAATCCTCACCAAAGTGCTCCTGGATCGTTGGGAGGAGTTGCTCTTGGAGGGTGTTTTGATACCATTCTTTATTCTTGGCAGTGTTTTTGGGCAGGATTATGAGTCAGAACCACTCCCTTGGATGAGAAGCAACACCAAACATGGATGGTCTCAGGAAGTTTCACTGTTGGCACAACACAGGACTCATGGTAACGTTCACGTTCTCTTGTCCCGACAGCCGCTCTTCCATATGTCCCAAAAAGTCAAAAGGGGGCAAATAACTTTGTACCAGTCTTCTGCTCGCCACTCTCTATATCTCCTTGTTCTGTGACACTGAAATGATGTTAGCATCATTTTGTATCAGGGACAAATACAGTGAAAATGTTTTTTTTTGTTGTGCCAAAATCCTTTTTTATGCCCAAGAAGCTCTTTGCAAGGGCATGAGAACACCTTGCACCATAGTTTAGAAACAAAGTGAATCACAAAACCACTAAACTGAAGCAACGAAATTTGCGAAACATAAAATTTGCGTCACAGCCAAAACTTTTGGCTATTCTCAGTAAACAGTATAACACTCTGTGCTTCACCAATAAATATATGGTAAGTTTTTATATTTGAAAATTTTTCTCTCCACATTTTTTTTGGTAAATCCTATAGTTCTCAAAACCCTGGTCCTCAGACTTCTCCGGGTTCATTTCCTGCTGATTTTTTTTTTTTTTTTGGATTTCTCTACTGTTTCTACAGTGTTGATTTACACAGACTTTATGGGGAACTTTATAAAACACCATTTTTTCTTTTACATTAAACAACGATAGAATATATGGCCCTTTGGTGAAATGACAGTAGGGACAGTGGCCCTCAACTTATTTTAGTTTGGGACTTATGCTCTTTGATGAGAGATAAATTGCTTTTAATGGACATTAATTTCCAGTTTTCTGACAATGATTTTAGTGCGAAGTTATAAAAAAAATAATGAAAAAGACAAGAGGACAAATTTTACAGCAATACACTATATAATGGCACAGAGCAATGAGAACAAGTCGCGAACAGACAAGGTCTGGATCAGCTCATAAAGATGACAAGCCAGATCTAGCAGCAATGTCCACTAGTTTTCAGTTTAATTGTTTTAGGATGGTACATTTTTAATTTGTCACAGAAATAGTGAAGAAATATTGGACATAAAAAAAAATATATATATATATACAATCAACAACACAATCAAACATCAAAACAATCAAAATCTAAATTTTCTCAAATCACCAACAGTGGAAGATGGAGTGTTTCTTTTTTATTTCGGGTGCAGCCAATACCAGGATAGAGCAAAGTTTCCATGGAGTGAAAAAGCTATCAAAGCTCCAGGAGTTGACTTTTCATCATCTTCATGTGCACCTTATGTAACCTCCATGGATACCAAACCAATTTATATCATTTGAGCAATAACCATGCTCCACCATGTGTGGCGCACAAGTGTTCTTAGTCATTGTCTTGCAGCGCGCGTTCTCCTACTGGGGCTGTGACCGAAGGCATCGGCAGAGAACTTTGTGATTCATGAGAGTGAGAGAGGAGCTGCTTCAGCCTTGTCAGCCCTCTGCTGAACTCTGATTGTTTTTTTGTTTTTTTTTTGGCAGATTAAGATTAGGTAGGTAGAATGGAGTGAACCCTAAGTGAACCCGATTTTTATTCTTCCCTTTTATTAAAAAAAAACCCCTCTATTTTATTTCTAATTTTAATTTATTTATCATACTTTAAATAGTTACATGTTCAAATGCAATAAAATCTCAACCCTGATGGCCTCTTATTGACATCCGGCTTTCCGAACCTGGAGAATGAGTGTCAATGGTATAGTTTTGGGTTAAAACCTACTAGGGGCGCTACATTTAGATCTCGTCTGAAAGGACTACTTCGATGGTACTATGTGTCAGTATGCTGATCTCCCCTGGGAAGATGTGGAGTGCCACTATGAACTCTGACAGCTTCATGAGCTGCTCAACAAGTGCTGTCACCTTTAGTCACCAGTTAGCCTCCTTTTAAAGTTTATCTCCTGCAGTCATGGAGGAGTAGAGTGAAAGTCTGTCTCTGTCTAAGTCTCCTTAGACAGAACATGCTCCTGATGTAAAAGAGCAGTTTTCTTGTCACATGTCCAGATGTGAATGGGAGCAATGAAACGTCATTTTAACTCCAAGAAGACGTCCAACTAAAACCCCTTTTTGAATATTATGACCTGGATGAATGAGAATCTTCACAGACAGCTGCTCTGTACCCTACAAAATGATTTTTCTATTCTACTCTGGGCTGGAAAAGTTAAATACTGCATTAAACACAGACCAGACAAACAATGTAAATCAATATGAAATTACAGATTTGAGGTGCAGAGGCACTGTCCTCCAATCAGATGATTGTAGGACAGAGATTGAATGGTTTAAGTAATGTTGTCTTTGCAGGAGTTTCAGAGAATAAGACAACGCCCTGAGAAACTGGTTCATCCCAAAGACAAGACAACAACAACACAAGCTGGACAATGGGGTTTATGACATTCGGTATAATGAGGGGTGTGAGGACCGCTACATTGGGAAGACCAAGCAGCCGCTACACAGGTACGAGAAATCATTCTTTTGAGGAACATGAGGTTCAAACCTTGACTGAAGAGGGGTAAAATTGGGGAAAACATCCTCTAGAGCAGTGGTTCTTAACCTGGGTTCGATCAGTGAGTTGGTATCAGGGGTTTGGTGGAGCCTCTCCAGCAGAGATCAAGACATCGCAGAGGTCAAGTCACACCAACTCACCCAATCAAAAATAGGGTTGGTTGAATGCACATATGAAACTGGTGAGGTTTGGTAGCTCCAACAAGGTTAAGAATCACTGGTCTAGAGAGAGTCTATAAACAGTTCTTCTGACTCAAGCACGGATCTGTAGCTCCTGTTTCTCCACACCAACAGTTAGATCTGAGGAAGCCTTAAGGTCTTCTCCCTCACCATTGACAATTCCACAGTTTCTCCCTCCCCTCAGGTTCAGAGTCTGGGTGTCTTCCTGGACAGCACTCTCTCCTACCAGGGTCACATAAACTCCATAACCCACCACCTCCACAACATCAACAAACTCCGCCCCTCCCTCACCCCTCACACCACCGCTAACCTTGTTCATAGCCTTGTCACTTCCCGTCTCGACTCCTGCAACTCCTCTTCCACGTCCTCCCCCAAAAGTCTCTCCATAAAATACTAGTCCAGAACGCAGCATGCTATATCGTCACAAAGACCCCTTCCCACCATAACATCACCCCCGTCCTACAGCATCTCCACTGGCTCCCATTTAAATACCAAATCAATTACAAACTTCTCCTGTTCACTTACATGGTCATCCGCAACCTTACCCCATCCTACCGATCTGACCTCCTCCACTCAGTGCCCCAGATCCTCCTCCTCCATCCACCTCTTTGTCCAAATTCCCCGCCTCAGTCCTGTGGGGACCAGAGCATTCAGTCCCTCTGCTCCACACCTCTGGAACACCTCACTTCCAGATCTCCTTGTGACTCTCTCCTCACCTTCAAATCTGAACTCAAAACGCAACTGTTCGAGACTTCTTACTCCCTCTAACCTCCACCCTACCTCTCTCTGTTCTTCACTTTTCTTCATGTGTTTCCATGCCTTGTCTGTGTATAATTATCTTTTTTTATTTTGTTTCTCTGTAAAGTGTCCTTGAGCGACCTGAAAGGCACTTATGAATACAACTTATTAATATTCTTTTTATCACGGATGAGAGGTGAAACATTTTCCCAAAAAAATTTGGCAATGGCTTGTGGCCAAACAAAAACATTTATTTGACAAAACTAGAAGTTGAAGGTCACTGAATAAAGTTTTTTAAATGTCTTAACTTCAGGCACAGGAGCTGATACTTATCATGTGTTTGCTAGAAGGACGTCTTCATGGCCGGATGAAAGTTCGAAAAACTGAACATCCATCATGTGACACAAAAGGCCATGTAACAATTATGTGTTTTTACTTCTACTTACTTATACTTATTGAAGTAATATAGTTTGACGGTAAACAATAAACATTTCAGAATTTCAGAGTTTTCAGAATTTTTTAAACCCTGAATTTTCGAAATGTATTGTCATGGTTATGTATGTTGCTATGACAGATATATTCATTAATGTTGGTAAAAAATACCAATATGGGTGTTCCCAAGAACGTCATCAGTATCAAACAAAGAATTTTGATGTTGCCCATCACTACCATTCAAAATACAAATTAGTCTTGATTGGTATATAAATGTTTTCCAACTTAAGCCGTTTTTCCCACCCCTCCTAGCATATCCTGTTACAGTAATCTGACCAGAAATGCAATAATTATTTTAATTAGTAATTCTCAATCAGGCCTGGGCAAATATTCCGATTCCTAGGTCACACGGTGTGCTAAAATTTGACATTGGGGCCGGGCCAGAAGTTCTAAGAACTAACTAAGATAAATGACATATAACAGTCATAAATAAAGTCTAAAAAACTAAAAAAAAAGCAATAATAAAGTATCATGTCAATAGAAATAAATGGTATTTAATGGTAATTAATTTTGTAAAGTTTGGCGGGCAAATTATAGTCATTTAATCCAAGTGATAGTAGTATTCAGATTAATGGGGTTTAGGTACTGCAGTAGTCGAGGTAATAGAAGGAGTATTAGCAGTAATGCTAGTAGTCTCGTCATTGTGACATTGTGATTCACACCACTGTACACGTTGAAATGTTACCTTTGCATTTAACCCATCACCGGTGTGAACCTTGGGCATGTTTCAGCGCCCCGGAGAAGTGGGTGGGTGCCTTGCTCAATGGACCTCAGTGACCTGGCAGCTGGTGGACTTGAACCTGGAACCAAAATCCAATTCCATATCCACTAGTATTGCAGCAGATGTGTAGTCCAATCTATTGATTCCAAAGACTGCCATCTATTGTATAAGTATGAATGGGAGATACAGCAATAGTACTGTAGTATTTTAGAAATATGTACATTTTGTACTCACAGTAGACAGGAGCCTGGGGTTGAGCGCAGTGCCTGGCTCCATGGTGTCCAACCAACTGTAGGGAAGTGATTGAGCACTAATGCCATCCTCCAGCTAGTCAACCAGCTTCTTAAACATGTCATTGTTCTTTTCCTTTTGTTTTGTAAATTAGTCAGATGTTGTTGTTCAGCAGGAACATTTCCTAACAACCCTCGGCTTTCAGAATGTCTGTTAATCCTGTTCCTGGAGGCGAATGCCTTTGTTTTTCTTGTGTACATGTTTCTTGGCAACAGTAACAACACAATGCATAATGGGACTGAAGCTCACAGATGGAGATTTAAGAGGTAGAGGTAGACTTGTGCTTTCCATTTGGACTTACATTGTGCATTTCTAACCAAAAACATTTTTGCTCTCCCTTCTTTCTTAAAATGTTTCTGTCACTTCTTTAGCTGTCTTGTGCAGACAAATCAAACATGCAGAGTCCTGCCTCTCGGACGTCAACAGCGGCAAGACCTCACTCTCAAAGCATTCAGGTTCCATTCACCGCCGAGCTGAGGAATCTGACAAAAAGCAGCGCACGGTTTGGAACCTTGAGTCATCACTCGTTCTTCTCTCGTCACAACCCCCATCCTCATAGGGTGAGGCATATCCAAGGTGAGCACCTCACTCACACATATGCTGTACATCAGTGGTTCCCAACCAGTGGTCCAGGAACCGCAACAGTTCTATCTGTCTATTACCGTAATTTCCGGACTATAAGCCGCACCTGACTATAAGCAACATGTGCGGCATTCTTTTTGCATTTTCCATTTTGAGGGTCAGTTCATGCTAATTTTATTCATGCACAAAGCGTGTTACCGTACGTTAAACTTCTTCTTCTTCTATGGTGTTTATTGGCGGTTGTGACTTGCATCTTCCTCGACACCACCTGTCTCACTCTTACCTTTTCAGCTCGAGCAGTTAGAAAAAATGCACACATTAGAGCAGGGGTGGGCAAACTTTTTGACCTGCGGCCCACAATTTCTCCTAAAATTGGACACGGGGCCGAGTCAAGAGCAGAGAGAAGGAGCGTTCGTATAAGCTCAGATAAATGGCAAGTAAAAGTCATGTATCAAACCCAAAATTCGAAATTTCTAATAGCCTATTATGTCATCTACTGGGAAAATGCAGGCATTGTAGGGAAAAGTCGGAAGTTTAATTATATTATAAATAAATTATTTAATTTGGACAGGGATGGCGGGCTGTATTAAAAGGCTCAACGGGCTGCATGTGGCCCCCGGGCCTTAGTTTGCCCACCCCTGCATTAGAGGCATCTCTGCATAAGCCGTAGAGTTAAAATTTTGTGACAAAAGTTGTGGTTTATAGTCCAGAAATTACGGTATTACACTTGATCCATACCCACATCAACAAAAGAACTGAACAATAGAATAGCCAGGATTCCATCATCATTAATGCAACTGTATTTAGGAAATATTTTCTCATAGTCATTGATACAAGGTTCTAACCTTGTATACCGGTTTGGTAACAGATAATTATAGGCTGTGTGCACTTCATAAATATTTGTTGTGCCCATGCACTGTAAATTCGGGTAGGAAGATTTTATAGGTAGGAAAATATTTCAGAACACTGGAAATTT
>JAFBJS010011527.1:2529-26510 GCA_016785265.1 Paraplagusia blochii | reverse complement strand
GGTGGTGTGAAACACAATGTCACAATGACAAAATTAAGAAATTTTAATTTAAATAATTTAATCCATCATTGGCAACTCATACATCAGTTTTTTCCACAGGCACGAGTTTTACTCCAGAGGAACTTATAGCTTGTGTGTGTATATAGAAATAACAGAAGTTCTAGAAATATTTATACTTACAGTACAGTCCCAGGGCTTGGCAAGCAGTGAGAAGAAAGAGAAAACAGTGAGTGAAAAAGGGAGTAAAAGTGTAGGATGTTTTAACACAGACACAGACGTGAGAGACTACATGACAGGAGAAAATTGGAGGGAAAAACCAATGGAGTTTGACATTAAAGTTCTAATCTGTTTATGATACTTGTAAAGGGAGTATGACTCGTAAAGACGGCAGACTGTCTGTTAAAGATCACTGCAAAGAAGATACCTCGAGAAGGAGAAGTAAAATGACTGAAGTAAGGTGATGAAAGTAAAGTAAGAGATGCAAAAGGACAAAAGTAAACCATTTATTTAATTTTATGGCATTTATCTGGCAAAAATTATAGCTGCCAGTTGATAGACTGGAAACTAAAGTACATAGAGAATCAATGAATTAAAAAAAACTGCATCTATATATTTATGACCAAGCCTTGAGTCTATGGCAGCCACTATGGAGAAATTATCCAAAATGTGGTTGGCAATTTCAAGCGTGAAGTTCTGACATACAGTCATGGAAAAAATTATTACTTTTTTTTACACTCTTTCTATAATTCTCCATTCTTGTCCATTTAAAAGTCTGCTTCCACTAAATCTACATTAATCTGGACAAATATATTTTTTGCATGGTTTTATTGACAGTGACAGAAATCACTTCCGTTCCTCCATCACTAGCAATAACATTGTACTGACAAATACAGTGCTTTTAGTCATTGCATGGTTTTGTGTTCATTGTTCACCCCAGGTGATAAACCTTTAGTGGAACAAGGCATTAAGATGAACAAGGAATTGAAGAAAACAGCAGAGTGATCCAATCATTTTTTTCCATGACTGTAGACAAGCATCAACATGATGCGTGGAAGACTAAAGTAAGAAGATGAAATTTTGGATAATTTTAGATGTCACTGATTCTCACACAATTGACCATACAAATATATCGTTCATGATCTATCATACAAGCAGTACGGTGGTAGGAATGGTGATAGAGAAACATTTCAGCTTCCCCTGCCCTTTTGAACAGACTGATACACTCATCTGACTTTGACTATTACCTTAAAAAGTAATAAAAAGTACTCCGCAGTATATTCAAAGGAAATTATAACCTGATGAAATCATCGCTGATTAATGAGCACCTGCCAATGTGTGTTTGTTTACTAATGTTACACAGCCACATGTGATGAATTGCCTCACAAATAAGGGACAGCGTGTGGCTATGTCTGGTGGCTCAGTGACAAATGGCTGCTAAAATAAATCAGGAACATTTATCGTCTCCTGCCCGTTCCCACTTTTCCACCTCGTTCCTCCTCTGGTTTAACTCTTTCGTAGTTTTCCATACCATATTTTGGATTAAATCAAATGTGCAGTAAGGTCCAGGTTAATATTAATATTTACAAGGTTGAATCTCCCATGACAGGATACACAAAAAAGAAAAACAAAAAAACAATGTAGAGGAGATTATTCAAACTGGCTGAATCTCAGCTCCTTCAAAATAAACAACTGAAAAACTCTAGGTTTCCAAGTTTTCCTTTTTATGTTTCCTACTTTCTGCCATCCTCTGGTGTATTAAAGCCAGCTAGATTAATGGCCAGCTATTTGCTTTCATGCACTGCTTCCAAAAATTGAGTAGGATCTCAGGTAAACTGCTCTCTAGAAAATTGCTATATTTGGTTCTTGAGCTGAGATGATGCGTTTGAACATCCCGCAGCTTCTGTTGGTCAGTAGTGGTACTACAGATTAAACGACAAAATTGAGGTGAGGAACATTAACTCATCCTTGTTCTTCTCCTTTCGGCTTGTCTCGTTTTTCAGGGGTTGCCACAGCGAGTCAACAATTTCCATCTCCCCCTGTCCTCCACATCCTCAACTCCAACTCCAACCACCTCCATGTCCTCCCCCACCGCATCAATAAATTTCCTCTTTGGCCTTCCTCTTCGTCTTACCTGGTAGCTCCTAGACCAGCATTCATCTCCCAATATAACCACTCCACTAAACTTGTCCAAACCATCTTAATCTAGCTTCTCTAGCTTTTTCTCCAAACCTTCATGTCTTCGTTGTACCCCTGATTAGTCTCCTGTCTTCTACCTATTCCTAGTGTCTCTAATCCATCCATCATGGCTGGTCTCACAACTGTCCTGTAAACCTTCCCCTTCTCCTTAGCTGATTTTCTTCTATCACAAATCACTCCAGAGACCTTTATCTAGTTGTTTCATCCTGCTTTAGTCTTGATTCCTGATAAGATGCATCACATATTGTTTTTTTTTATTTTTTCCCCTCTTTCTTACCTGCAGGGTTAGAAAAGTCAAGGACGCTTGTGGCAGGTTGCAGCAGGTCAGGACTGCTGGACGACAGGTTCCCAGGGATGGGCATGATGGCCACGCTGTGACGACACTGCTTGGTCCCAACAATGCTGTCATCTTGGGACTGACCCATTCCACCGTCACTAAACAAGGAGGACAGGAAGGGGAGGATATAGGAATTGAAAGGAGTGGTTAAAAAAAGGTCTCAGAACTTAATTTAAAAGAACTTTTATATTTAAATTTAGAAGAACTATTTTTGTAATACATTTAGACTTATTTTGAATGAAACACATTAAAATGTCATGTTATGATTTAGTAAAAAAAAACTACATTCACAGAGCAGCAGTAACAGCTCCAATATTGTCTCATGAGATGATTTCAAGAATGACAGCAATGGAGCGACATTCACAGAATGACACAATTCACAGTGACATTACAAAACAACAACATTACTCAGAAGAAGAGTCACAAAAGGCTGAGGAAGAATGAAGAAGAAAGGAAAACAAAGAGAAGGTACTCAGAGTTGATTTAGATGTTCTGTCTTGACTTCCTAAAAAATAACATTTCTGGATTTTTCCAGTAGCTTGATTGGGCTTGATTTGGAATTCATTTAGACTTTATGTTGTTTGCTGTCTCTATGTGCAAAAGACAACTTCTTTTATTTGTGTTAGGAACTAATCGACCCTTACAATTGAAATTGAAATTGCAATACTACAATGATATGACATTTTACTGTGATATTAATATGACTTTTACAGATAACGTTTTAACTAAATTCCTATATAAAATCTAAAACTTTCATTGATTCCAAGATCTTCATATAGACCGGTTGCTGATTGCTGCTGATTTTTACTTTTGCCCAGTAGTAAAATTTCTATGTTCTTGTTGCTGAAGGTCAGCAGTTGTGTGCAGTGTGTGCCTGCTGCCTGCTGTGTTGTGCACAGATGGATACTGAATCAAATGGTTGGAGGAAGGCGAGTTGGTTGCACAAGAAGTCTTACCCAAACAGGCCCCTGAAGCAGCAGAGATAAACAAGAGAGAGACAACATTGAAAAGAAAAGCTCAACGAAAGACATAAATAGGAGCAAAGCTTTATTTGGATGAGCAGAGCAATCGAGGCTAGCTGGGCACTAGCTTAAAAATAGTCCAGATAGGTCTGATCAGTAGAGTAGATATACTTCACATGATGGCAGCAGTTGTGAGTGCCTATATATAGGCCTATATATATAAAAGGTGATGGACTGTCACCTTCATTTTATTATTTTTAGCAGCACTCTCATCTTTCTATCAACACCTTTAGAAAGAGGGTTTATGTCACACTATGCTGCAAAGTCTCAATTATTCCTTGTAATATGAAAGGCAGCTAAAAGTTGGACATTCCATTACCACAGATTCTTCTTGATTTTTTACGTGTAACCTCACAAATTCACGATCACAACTTCCGATTTTTGTCTTTCTAAACATTCCTTGCAGATGGAATGGCTGCATCTGCAGCTTCACGTTGACCAACGACAACGTGAGCAGAAAGCCGAACCTTAGCATCTTGACTAATGAATTCTGAGACTCACAAACACATTGGGTAATTTAAATCAGGTTTACAACACGTATGTTAATCGTACGCACAGAGAATTAAAAAAAAAAAAAAATAAATTCCAGAGGACCCTGGAGTTGCCGTTTTATCATCATCTCATTAAATCAGGCATGAGTGAGACAAAGTGTCTAAGGACCAAGCCCTGTGTCCATTGCTTTCTAATCTGCAGAAAGTAAATCACCTCCACTGGTCAATATTGAACGTGTAACAGCATATGCACAGGCCCTAGCAGTAAAAACAGTGAACTTGAATGTATCCTTGTCATATAAAATCTTGGTCCAAAGTAAAAGGCAATGTCAGCTAGACATACTAATGTAGACATTGTTATGTAGACATTGCTAGTAACATCAGTATTAGCAAGTAACTATACTAACTTAGTAACATTGCTAAGCATTGATCGATAAAAAAAAAAAAAAAAAAATGTTACTACAAAAATGTGTTCTCTATGGCAATGAAAACTAGGTTCTCTGTTAACTTGGAGTTGTCTGGATATTTTCTAGTTATGCTCTGAGCAAGGTGGCTTTTATAAGTTCATCTTGTTGTGTCTCCCCTAGACTGCACTAATTCTAAAAAACAAAATGTTAATTTCATAAAAAAAAAGAAAGAGTTAAGGCAAAAAGAATGTCACAAAAAATCCTGTCTAATTTTTATGTTTAGGCATTATATACAGCTTATTAAGATGGTTTTAAAATGTTGGTTCATTTCAACAGTCTTCTACAGCTAAATTGAATTAAACAGTACTTAATTCATATGCTTGTATGTCTTGAAAAATAGAATTATAAGAAACTAACACAGTTAACACTAAAATATCAGGGGAAACTTAATATTCTCTTTTGGTCTGGTTACCGGAAACACACTTTTTTTTTTTTTTTTTTTTATGTGGCCTAATGACAGCATCTTACTAAGAAAGTGACTTGTCACTAGTGTCCCTAAAACAGCAAAGCCACAACAACTGCGCATTCGTTTGTCTTGCTTATTAATTCGAAGTCTGATTTTTGCGTCCCGAGTCCAACCACACACACTGATCTCATATGTGGTCTCTTTAATCAGCCATTAGTTCCTTTGAATCAAAGTGTGTACTCAACGCTGCCATGGAGCAGAATCAAACGCATTCAAAACTCTTGTTTAGTCGATACATTGAATGCAGGGCAGAGCTTTCCAGAGCATCGCATCGCATCAGATCAATGGCCCAGTGATGGCGGCGAAATGCAGATGCCACACAGGCGACAATCGTTTAAGATGTAAACTGTGTGTAGACATAATTACTCCAACTAGAGGATGGAGGCTGCTGGAGATGCGTGTGAGTGTGTGTCTGTGGAGTGCAAGTTCACACACTGCAAGAACAGCATGTTCCCTTTCCGGCAGTGTCATGCAGTATGATGAGGCCTACAGAGGCAGAAAATGATGAAGTGAAATCAGCCCTGTATCAGCATGTTATAGCTGGAATATTAAATACTGGTTTTCATCTTTAAAATGACTTCCAAGCCTGCAGGATCCTGTGGCTGTAGGGGCCATACTGTATGTGCATGGGAACAATAATGATGTTTGATTGGATTCTGATGATGTTCTCAGCTCTACTCCATGTAAATTATTTGTGATTTTTGTGACAACTAAAGGATGAAGATCTATCTTAGTAGAATCTCTAACTAATAAGTTTAAACAGTGTAGGCAAAAACATAAAAAAAAAAAACTAAAACTAAAAACCAAAAATAGATTCAACATTACAGCCCAGATATTCTACTCAAAAAACAAGATAAAAAGGTAGGAAAAGAAGCCAGATATTACAACTATTATATTATATTATTGAGGATATTTAAAATGCAATTATCTTCATAAAATATTAAAAATATATATATTTTGATGGTTATTCTGTTTATTTTTTTTAATAGACTTTAATCAAGGCATGACTACATTTGATCAAATAGTGTCATTGTTTGAATTGATAAAATATTAAAACAAAAAATTTGTCTGTTCATCATTTCCTTCCGCAGATGTTTCGCGCCGTCACAGAACCACATAGCATGAACTGATCCTCTCCTCTATTCTTTGGTGTTTATTTTACAATGAGAAACCTTTTTAGATGCATCGCCTATATGTGACAAACTCAGCTCCAAAGTTCTGTCTACCTAACCATTGGATTGTCCCTTGCGTTGTCCCTTCAGTTACATGAGAAAAATCCTCACTGATTGCAACTGTCCCTGACATTTCTTCCGTCATTTTAAAGAGATGACTCATTAGACAATTTGTTTCCCAAATAATATAACATTTAACTGAAGCTTAGTTTCCTTCTAAACAGTATACAGCTCTAGTGATACACTAAATAGAGCCCAGATAAGCAATACGCTTGTGTGAAAGACACATAGAGCTTCCATTGACATGTCATACAAATATCACCTCCTCTCTACCAGTCAGTAACAGAGCAGATGCAGGAAGCTGCATGTTATTCACTTGCCAATACAAGGATCACTGATTGCACAAACTCTTCTCACCTGAATGGTTTTGGTGGCAGAATGCTGAAGCGCGTCTTCTCCAGCATCTTCCTGATCTTGTTGCGTCCTCCAGACACAGTGTTAGCCTTCATCTTCCTGGTGCTCTTATGATCTGTGGCAAACTCCATGTCTCCGGGAAGATCAGGGATGGAGAAGCGGTTGCCCTTTTTCTCTTGGATCTTAGGAACATGAGGACCACCATTCTTCTTCTCGTGTACAATCCTGCTGAGGAGCTCCTTAAAGACTGAACACAGCAAGAGGAACATTTTAACTTGTTTTAAAATAATATGATTAATGAAATCTGACACCATCAGTCACTTTTGTAGGTACTAACACTTATTACTTACCGAATATATTGGTTTTAACCGTGAGAGAGAGGTGCGTGTTGTTTCGCAAAATGTCGACAGCTTTGGAGAAGGAGATGTTCTCAAAGTTCTGGCCATTGATCTCCATAATCTGACACAATGACAAAAAAAATCAGCTGTATGTCAGTTATATATTCCTGCCTTTCCATAACTTTACAGTCATCAAACTTGCAAGAAGGTATATACTGTAAATTCCAAGACACAGCATTGTTTATCCTCCCCTAATTAAAACATAAAAAAGCACATTCAGGGTAAAGTAGTGGCCCGTGAACCTCCTTTAAAATGAACCGCGCGTAAATTAAAGTTAAAACAAAGCACTCAGCCAGAAAATTTGCTCTATAAGCCAATTTGGAAAGAGTGAAACAGGAACAAATGGAGTTCCAAATGACTAGTCTATTTAGCAGCTTGGCAGGTGGGGGGACGAGATCTTTACAGCTTTGACAGGCTTTATGGAGGGCAACAATATACCATTGTCTTTTCCTAATTTAGGACTGTTTAACAGCTCAAGCAATGAAAGGCATATGAAATGCACAAGCGGTCATTTTTCACTTCGGTGCGGTTAGGAAAAGAGTGGGCTGTTTTTGAGGAAGCTGTGTCTTGTTCCTTTTTCGGTTTCCTAATGAAGATTATCATGATTCTGCTTTAATAAGATGCCATTGACACCTTGAAACCAAAAACAACTACAGTGTATTGGTATGTTAATGAACAATTTCTACTGCATACTAGCCTATAGTGGAAATTTAGAGTATATAAATATATAGAGTTTCTTTTTGAGCTATTACCCTTTTAATATATAGAAGACATTTGTTATTTCTGTGAAAATAAAAGCAGCAGTACTACTGAACCTGATCTCCTCGCTTGAGTCCAGCCTCTGCTGCTTTGCTTCCCTCCTCCACCGACTCTACAAAGATCCCGAATCCTCGTTCGCTGCCTCCCTGAACGCTGAAGTAGAGCGGCGACTCCCTGGATGCTTTCTGCAGCGTAATCTGTCGCCACTTAGCTTTGGCAGCACAGGCTATATTCAGCAGCCGCAAATGGCCCTTCATTTTCTGAAGTGTGCGAAAAAGAGGAAGATTTTTTTGTGCAAAATTCAGAGGATGTAAAAGCATCTAGAAGATGTGGTAAAGGTTCGAGTGTCCAGTGCGCATACCGCTACTTCAAGAAGTTTCTCAAAGTCCTCCAGGAAGCGTGTCATGGCCGGGTCACCCTCGAAGTCATTGAAGTGGTTGTTAACCCACAGCAGCACTATTCTTGTTACCTGCCATGCAATAAGAGAGTTAGCGAAACCGCACAGTGTATTTAAACCCTATTTAGACATTAGGTACTTTAGTATGCCTTGCTTCAAAAAAGTATCAACTGATATGATGAACAGTGACTGCCTACGTGCAACATCTAAGCTGGATTTTGTCAAAAGGTCAGGGTAGAATGCCATACACCAATCAATTGACACTGACTACTGTCTCCGAGTGAATAATCCTTTCCTATTTTTCTCTTTTGTTTGGTATATGGTTAGGATTAAACCTCTTTAATTGAAGCTGAAAATTACAGGAGTGAATGACCAGCACATGGAGACAATATCGACAACACAAGACTAATCTTAGGTTAATGCAGTTATGGACAATGGGCGTGTCAGACATGGAAAAATCGACACAGCACTAACACAATCACAGCTGAGCTGGCTGAACTGGTATTGATCAAGGTATTGACCGTCACAGCATGAGAATTTACATGAACATGCATTATTACAGACTACAGAGGTAAGACCTGAGGCACATAAAGTGTAGCAATAGTTAAACCTACGATGAGCCATTTCGGCTCAGTTACTATTCGTCATATTAATTCAAATGTCTTTAAGACACTATATTACCTCAAATAGAAGACAAGGCATGAGTCCTGGCCATTTTTATCCATACCACACCTGTTCTGACCAAGTTATGTTGATTACACACACACACATACACAAACTCACAGTGTCCCGTAAGCTGTCCACTTTGAACCACTCCAGCAGCTTCTTGCCGACCTCCATGGGACTTGAAAGGAAGGTTCTGTAGGTCAGAAGGAAGTCCTCAATGTAGGTGGGGTCAACAACCGAAGGCTCTTCCACCAGGTGCATGATCAGACGCTCCGGGGTTCCCTTGTTTGAGAAAAAAAAAAAAAAAAAAAAAAATCAAAATAATTTAACTATACCTGTATATACACATGCAAGACAGCTGCACTGACACAAGGGGGTACATGGTATTCCTATCTAAGTGTGCATATGTTAACCAAGTGCTTCTCAAAGTGTGGGGCGGGCCCCCTGGCGGTGCACGTGTGACCCTGGAGAGCATACTTTTTTTTCTATTGTACTACAATAAAGTGTAATTGCACATCCTTGTAAGTTGAACTATATTTCTTTCTTTTTGTTTTCTTTATGTTAACAAGGATACAATGTTATGCAGAGGTGTACCTAGAACTATATTATAGACAAATGCTATTATTTATAGTTGTGGCGGAAAGTGGGTGGTGGGAGGGGGGCGCAAATTATTTTTGCCTTGCCAGGGGGGCACAACAGAAAATAATTGAGAAGCACTGTGTTAACCACAATTTCCAAGGATTTGTAAATATATGGATAAAGCTCATAAACTAAGGATTACAGGAAAAGAGGTTACACTTTGTTCTTCTATGGCTCAGGTCAAGGTAGCTGGTCTATTTCTAGTGTGGGCTATTGTCACCAGAGCAGAGGTTTCTGTGGGAAACAAATCATTCAGGGAAAAGAAACCAGAAAAGCCTCCACTTTGGTCTGTCTGCAAAAGAACAAAGGCCGAAGCAGAAACGGAAACGCTAACACTTGTGCGAATTGACTTGTCCCCTCTGGATGTGTTCGGTGCCGGCAGCTTTCCTCGGATTGGCAGCCAAAGGAATCATTCAGGCCCATTATCTGATCGATACCTGGCTGCCTCTGGAGGCTGGAGTACAGGATCAAAAGGCCTTGGAGCACACTCCATTGTATAGTACAAGAAAATGCTGTTTCAAACACTTGGGTGCTAACAGTGACTCGTAACTTTGGGGCGAGGACACAAAAGGAGCTGCATGAATAGGTTTTAATGAGTCTGCGTGTAGAAGAATGGGAGTTTTTACAATGAGAACAGGAAGGATTGAGGATTAAGATTCAATAAAATGAGAAATCCACAGACTGGGAACACAATTACTTGGAGCATCCTATTCACTTTTCAGTGATGTTGTTTTAAAGTTTGTGAACTGGTAATGACAAAGCAATAAATTTGCAGATTATCACATTAATATTTCTTTACATGAAAATGAATATGTGGTGGTGCAGTGGTTATCGAAGCAGACTTGGATCCATGAAGTTTCAGATTCGGTGCAATGAGCTTGGTACCGTCCCCATATATTGCTTCACAGGTGCTCAAACCTGCTACCATTCACTTTGGTGACGTAGAAGGTGTTTGCTTTCCTTACTTTTAATATTAGAGATATCACAAACTGCTTCTTACTCTCTCTAAACATTCAAGCTACAGCGTATAAATAGGCCAGTACAATCAAGAGCTTAGACATTACAGGTACTAAAATATAATCAACTAGTATTAAAGCAAGAAATTACTGCATAGTCTTCAAACAAACACTTCTCCTGAGGAAAATTTTTGTTCCACAAAATCAAATATTTTGATTCACTGACCTTGATGACAATATGTCCCTTCCGTGTCCCGCTACGGTCAAGTTCCCGGTGCTCCTTCACCATCACTATCTCCCCCTCCTCCTCCACTTTGTGCATGTTCTTCTCCACATGGTTAAGAATCCTCCAGTAGTCCTCCTGGGCGATGCAGACGAACTGGTCGAGGATGACATGTGGACAACGGGTGAACTTGTAGTAGAGCAAAATACTGCTCTGCACCACATTTGGAAACTCAAACAACAGCACAGACGAAACATGACGGCTTGTCGAGGGAGGCATGGAAAGTAGTGATGCCTGCCGGATGTTCCAAAAACACTAACTTTGCAAAAAAAGATTACGATACCATTAAGGTCTGAGGTTTTTCAAAATCTAATCATCTTGTCATCTGGCAAAAAAAAAAAAAACCCACAGTCTTGACATAGGATTTAACCTAGCTGCCTTGCAAAGAAAAAGTGCAAATACATAACTTTTTGCTACGCTGCAGTTCTGTACTATCACTTCTCTTGTCATTTACTGTGCTTCTCTTAAATAACACGCCAGAACTACCTCACTAACTTCCTGTGTATCTTAAGACAGGAAATGATGTGTTGGGGAACTGGAAAGTGTGGACAGAGATGACAGTGATCTTGAGCACGCACTCATTTTAGACACTCTTGCCACAAATATTTAATTTATCAAAATAACAGACAGAAATTAACTATCGACTGTTTTTTGTTTGGTTCTACAGATTCTTATATTAATAATATTATAGTCCTTTTTTTATAAATTTCTGTAATGGCATTGTTTTGACTTTACCTGACAGTCATCGCCTTTGGTGCGAACCTCTCCATTCATGTACTGTTTGTCCAGGGACGGCGAGATCCCAAAGCTGTTGCCCATACATAGCACCTCCACTCGTCCTTCTTGGTGGCTAATTTCAACCGCCCCATTCAGGATGACGTACCAGAGGTCCAGCTGCCAAAAGATGACCAAAAACATCAGTGGTGAAACATATGGAACCTGACGTCTTTTATCTCACTTAACCAAGTGCCTTTAATATAGCAAATTAAATCTGAAAGATTGGAAGGTTTTGTCTTGCAAACCTGTATCTATTTATATAGTTTTCATCCTCATCTGTCTGAACTCATAACGTGTGGCATTTTTATCACTTTTTAGTATTAATAAAGCTGTGTGTCACTATACAGTCGTGGCAGAGCAGCACCGTCTTCGCAGCCTGTAAGTTAATTAATTAGCTGCGCAGCAGACCTAGTGATTGACAGAGCTGTCACTTTGTGTATAGTGGTTTATGTAACAGCACACAGAAGAGCCAATCTGTGTATGCATATGTTGTACATGTATGTTTTTCAACACTTGGTTTCATATACTACAGGCATTTTCCCTCTGACGCTTTTCCATGTGTTTGTGTAATTTAACACTCGAGGACAAACCACAGTGTTAACCGTTTCTTAGAATATATACAGTCATGGAAAAAAAATATTACACCACTCTTTCTTTAATTTCTTGATTAAAAGTCTGCTTCCACTTAAGCTACATTAATCTGGACAAATATAATTAATGATAAATATATATATATATTATATATAATGTTAATAGATGAACAAGAAAGAATGACATGTGACCATATCTATATGGGCCAGATCATAATTACAGTAAGTGGATTTCCATTAATTTATCATTACATATAAAATGACATTTCTCATTATCTACAGTAGCAGGATTGAAAAAAAAAAAAAAAAAAAAAAAAAAAAAAAAACTACCTCTTGTTTGTCATGCAGTATGACTGTGCCCGCCTGCTCCACCACTTCGAACACCATGACACTACACAGGTCTCTCCGCACAGACATGGTCATGTTGGCAAACGCTGGGAGCTGGTGCATAAACTCCAGAAGTTGCTCTGTTTGGCAGAAAAGTACAGACCGGGGAAGAAAGAAAACAGTCATGTTTAATTTGAATAGAAATGTAAAAAGTAGCAACACAAATTACTTTTTAAAGCAACTATAATCATAAGGTATTGGTCTTTTTTCAATCACAGACTTTTAACATGCAGTTATCATCAGCCTGGGCCTGAGAAAAGTGAGATTCTTCTTTGGTCACCTTCTCTTCCTGAGCCTTACCAGTCCGGCTAATGAGGTTGTCACTTTAATTGCGTGTTTAATAATACTATATGTGTAGTGACTCTATTTAGAGAGCACTTTGTGAGTAGGACATTTGTGTATTTCCCCTGTGTGTGCTTACTGAATGACAGCTTGTATCAGTGACTGATGGATCTCATTAACAAAGAGAACAAAAATAGAAAGTGTCAGTGCTGAGGACCACACAAGAAAAAGAGTGGCATTCCTGCAAAACCTCAACTCTCTTCCAAACCAGGGTTAAGGAGCATAATCATTTATAATTTCCAACAATTTAAGAGAGCAGTCAAACTAAAATACGCAATGAACAGTAGGGTTGATCATATGGTGGGAAGGCAGAGACTGACCAATGTCGTCATCATTCCGGTCGACCGGGTCTTTTTCCAAACACTCTCTGACAAGATCCCGGCCCAGGAGAGTGTCGGCAGCTCTCTCCAGATCCTCATCTTCCTCCTCCTCTTCCTCGCTGTCCACAGCAGCTTCTGGTAGTCCAGACAGGTCCACATCTCCCAGCTCACTCTCTGTGGCCTGAGACAAAGACAACGCCGGAATATACAGTTATAAAAGTGTATGAAGAACAAAGATTTTAAAAAAATTAACAGAGTGATATTTGATATTTTCTATATTTTACTTTTGTGAATACTTGTACACAAACAATTAAAAGGCTTGTTCAAGTGCTATTATTGCACTATTGAACGATGGCAAGTTACACTTTAATTATTGGCAGTAAAGTATGGTCATGATGACGTTAAAGTTATAGATGTGGATTAAACTGCTGTTTTGTTGTGGTCCATATTAAAGACACGAATCACACTGCAGCCATGGGAAACTAGCAAGAAGCCTAAGATAATTCACATCAGAAAATGTTGTGTGTGTGTTTGTGTGTCTGCCGAGGACATAAGATTATGGTTGGTTTGATTTCTACTTGTGTTGGGTGTAAACACAGATAAAAAGGATTGTGTGTAATTATACACAAAAGTTGTTAAAAAAATATATTTTTACTATTATGATACTAGAGACAAAAGGAACAGAAACATGTGGTTTATACTTCACAACTTTGATGTCCTACCACTGTGTTGTGGAGTTTGGGAAATTATTATTACCAAGTATAATTAACAGAAATCTAAAAAGTTGCGAAACACAGAGCTGTTTTGTTCCTCTTTCTTCAATTCCTGCAAGAATAATCAATGTTATTTCCACTAAACAAGCACGTGTTTTATACGTTTCTGGACTGAAACTAGTACAACAATATATTCCTTACAAATTTCTTATGGGACAATTTCATTTGGTGCGGACCATGGAATTTTTTTTTTTTCAATGTTACTTAAGCCATGCAATACATCTATATTTCACTGCTTTGTCTTACGAGGACAATCATTGACAAACTGTACATATAAAACCACATTATGTATTTTTGTTGAAGGTAAAGTTGTATTAAGGAGAGCTGAGAATTCAACCTGAATCTACTCAACATTCTTTTTCACACACTCACAGTAAATATGAATTGGAGGGTAGATGATGAGAAGAAATAAAATCTAAAAAATATATAAGCAGAGAACTGAACAGTCTCAATTCTATTTAAATCGATATTTATGTCCCAATAAAATAATTTTATTGTCAATATTTTGTTAATTTTATTATTGTCAATACACAGCTGGAGGAGTGGGCAGCAGTTTGGGCTGCATATAAAATAATGCAGTTTATTTATTGTTCCAATTGTGCTATTCTGAAAGATAAAAAAAAAGTCTCCCCTTTAAAACAAACCTGATGATATACTGTTATTCCAATAAACCACATCGAACAAATAGCAAAAATGAAAAGCAACTTTTTACCACTTCATAAGAGAATGTTTCATATAAGCAGCACTAGATGCCGTAAAATCTGTGCAGACTCCAGGCCTTGACGTTTGGATTTGTAGGAATGTGGAAGCACTGAAAAAGTGGCAACAACAGAGGTTCAATGCTGGGGCAATAACACATCACCATGTCCTCGCTCTGACCAACTGCCACTAAAATATCTTTCATTCCTCTCATAAACCCAGTTCACTGACAATGCAGGATGTGTGCACTGTATTGTGAATCCCTGTGGTCTCACAAAATAGGGTCATCGAAGAGGACTGGGGTTCAAGAGAATGGAAAGAAGTAAAACAAAAGTTGACCACTGACAGTAAAAGTTGGAGTGACAATGAGAGAGTAAGGGACGAAAAACGAAGCGGCTTCTCAAAAAGCCAGAACCACAGTCAACGCACGGTCTTCTTTAGGACCTGAGTAAGCAAACCCACCCGCAGGTCAGGGACAGGCTAGTGGGATCAGAGCCCGTCAGTAGAAATCTAATCTAAGGATGAAAAGATCAGGATCCTGTTCTAAATTTCCCTCTTGGGATCTGACTTGGATTCATCGTTGCACATTTGAGGACCCACTGAAAGGACAACATAGACAGGTTTCTGTTCAACTGTAAAATGAATTAGGATGGTAAGAAATTTTTGTTGTACTTGTAAATTATTAAAATCCACCAATAATGTGAAGCAGAACCCATACCTTGGATAAGTCTGTAAAAAACAGGCCTGAAATATACAGTACAACATATAAGTAATGATTTGCCTATTTCCTACAGGATTATATACAAAGAAAAGAAAGGTTTATTGCAATTAATCAATCCTAGCCTCCCTGTGATTAATCTGATCAGAAATATTTATTTGATAGCCCTTAAATGTCTTCTTTCGGCTCGTCCCTTTTTCTGGGGTTGCCACAGCGAGGCAACAATTTACATCTCACCCTGTCCTCTGTATCCTCAACTCCAACTACCTCCACGTCTTCTCTCACTGCATCCACAAATCTCCTCTTTGGCCTTCCTCTTCGTCTCCTACCTGGTAGCTCCATCTCTAGGATCATTCCTCTACCAATATATAACCACTGTCCCTCCTCTGAACATGTCCAAACCATCTTAATCTGGCTTCTCTAGCTTTTTCTCCAAACCTTCCTGTCTGTGTTGTCCCTCTAGTGACCTCGTTCCAGATCCTGTCCATCCTAGTCTCCTGTCTTCTACCTATTCCTAGCGCCTCTAATCCATACATCATGGCTCGTCTCAGAATTGTCCTATCACAAATCACTCCTGACACTTTTCTCCAGTTTTTCCTGTCTATTCTTCCCAACCCAAAATATAAATAACAATTTGACCATTTTTATGGTTATAAAATAATCAATGCATATGTTAGGGTTACATTTGGATAGAACAGCTATGCATATCAGTGTGTTACATGCATGATGATACTCTTGTCATAGGAAATCCAGTGCAAGTCTCTATAACCAACACAGACTGCCAGGGACAATATGTTGTTCTTCTGGGATGATACTGAACGAATATGTTGATAGAAGATACATTTCTATCTACTTGTATTTCAAAACACTATATAAAATATTGATAAACTTTCCTGGCAAGTCATCAGGATACTAAATACTCAACTGGATGGCAGAGAGAACATTGCGGGTTATTGGGTTCCGGGTGCTAAAGCAGGGAGATCGACACTTTGTATTTTTACAACAATACTGTCACCCTATGATGTTTAATGGACTCTTTGGACGAGTGAGCTTAATATTCCCCCATCTCTCACCTGATATATATCAGACAGGCTGCTGCTTCCTGAGTCACTGGCAATGCTGCATCCAGACTGGCTGGGAGGCACATGCATCACCTGCTGGTGGGCGTGATCCGTAAGATGCATCTTGTTGAGGTCGGCAGGAAGCTGTTCAGACGGGAAGAGGCGGGAACAAGACGAGACACGTAAATTAGCTGAATTAGGTGAAGAGGATATGAGTTCAAGAGAGGTGAACATACAAACTGACATCAACAGAGCTGTTTCATTAGACTGAAAGCCAGGGCTGGTTTGGCACCGTTTCCCCCAGTCTGAATCTTAATTAAATTGCATGATGAAGACGGAAAGCAGAAAAACACTTTTTCAAACCACGACCAGAGAATTAGTTGATAACATAAAATTTTCTTGTGAGAGACCGTGTTGTCATCATGGAATGTTTTCAATTATTTCTGTGTTGTGTTTGTCGTGTTGCTTATGTGCAGCACTATATCTCTTTGTACTGAAAGTTTAACGTATATTTAACGTACATGAATCCCACAAAGATGTATGTACATTTATTATGTTTTTATCAGTAGGATAGCACTGCAGTTAAAACATTCACCTGTGTCTGTAAATAGTAAATAAAAGAAATATAACAAAATAAAAGAAATATAGCAATATTGTACCATGACAACAAGTAACAGTAATGGGTATGAGCAGGAGTATTTTCTTTTTTACTGTCAATATTTTTATGAATGAAACAAAAATCATTGACTTATTAATCTAAAAATAAAATATGTCTATTCCCAATACTTATGTTAAATCAGTTGATATCATGTATTTTTATTGATCATGCAAAAGATGCTACTGAAGAGGTATCAAACTAGTATCAGCGATGTGGCAGTGTTGCCTCTGCTATCATGTTGGAGGGCTAAAAGGACATTATAAGTGACTTCAGACATTACATGGCATTAGGTGGCGTTACAATCGCTTAATTGAACAAAATCAAATCATCTCATTAAACAACTTGACTAAGTTAAATCAACATTCTAACATTTATTACACCTGAACAATTATACTATCTCATTTGATGCGGGGATAGTTGTTTAAAGAGATTCTATGCGAATAAGTGAAAAGACATAGACGAGAGACGGAGCGAGAAGTCTAATTACATACTGTATCTGCAGTGGGTGAAATAAATAAGCGTGAAATGAAACTATCTCAGAGCAGATTTATGAAGGTCTGCAAAAGACCCGCAATTACATTAAGTCACAAGATAAACGTGGCTGTATTTGAGCCTGGTGTTTCAGTGAACTAGGTTGAGGGCAGACAGCGACGTCTCCTGAGGATGGGGGAACTGAATAGTTGTGGTGGTCTCATGGCATTTATTGACACTTATGACTAATCCTGCACTAATCCCCACTTTCCCCTTCTCCCACTTGGCTGAACCCAGCAAGTGTGTGTGTGTGTGTGAAAGCGAGAGAGACAGAGAGAGAAAGGTCGATGAGGGTCTTTCTTACCCATCATACATTATAAATGAGACTTATGGGATTAAATATAAATGTGCAATATATCTCCAGCTTTATGGTTCTGTCATGTCACAATCATGGGGGGATTATGCAGAAGGTAAATGTTATTTCCCACACAGATGAACTCCACCGAGTAGCACAAAGTCGACACCGACGTAATAACCTCCTAAAGAAGAGCAGACAAGGGCCGTTGACTATGTGACGCTATTAATTAAAATTAAAAACATATTGTTTATTAATAAACACCCATCAGGTACAGTGCAGTTTGCTGAACTAATTAAAAAATTGAATTGAAAGGGACCAGTACAGTGGGGAAGTCACTGTCACTGTCACTGTGAATGTTGTCCCCCCACCAATGAGTGCAGTTGACTGTAACAGAAGACGAAAAAAAAAAAAAAAAGAAGAAAAACCAAGGTGGCACCGATCCAAGCTGGCATCAAGCCTGCAGCGTTCGTATCAGTTGACCGAAAGCTACACAGACAAGTCAAAACAAATTAGGGCCAGTGTTTTACATTTTTCCTCTTTCAATAAAACCTCACCATATCCCACTCTCTGCCTGTAGGGTCAATATAAATGTGACATGGGACATCAGTCCCAGTACTCGGTTCCACCCACAGTATTTACCCACTGATAAAATGTACACTGAATACAGCAAAGGTCACATGGGAACAAAAAAAGACAAAATCTATTCTTCAGAATAACTAAAATAAAAATGTTCTTATTAGTCTGGAATTGTGTGGTAAGGAGTCCCTGAAGGGGCCATGGCATCAATGTGCAGCAAATTCGGTGTAATGGGGGTACAGTATGCAATTTGGACAAATATGATCTCATTGTGCTTATGTATAACGGCAAATAAAGTATAAGAGGTGACCAAAATAATTGCTCTACAATTACAACTAATAGTAGAGCATTTCATGAATTTCTTAAGTGAACAAAACTACTACAATTGATGAGAACAGTCATATGGAAAGAGGAAATAGACATTAAGAAAGGAGATGTGAAAAAAAAGTAAAAATAAATAAAACAGAAACAAGTACACCAAACACAACACAAATAGAGAGTCAAAGAAAGCAGATTAATTGATTAAATAATGTATAAAAATTGCATATATGATTTTTGGGACATTAACTATTAAATGTTACTTTTATAAAATGTATTATTATGTGCGATACTACATACACAGTAAATAGTCCCACAGTTGTAGTGTGCTGTGGTCAGCCTGTAGATGTCAGCACTGACAAACAGCCAATGTGAAGTCAATCTGTATAGATGTCTTTTTAACATGAACTATACATGACAACTTAATGGATTTTAACAAACGTCTTATGCATGCTACATTGGTATATTGAAACACAACCATTTAGTAATTTATATGCTAGTATTTGTACTTTAACTTTAATGTAGGCAGCTATGCGTACACTGTTTGTCTTCTGAGTTTTTTTTTTTAGTTGTTGTTGACTAAGTGAAGAGAGATTCTAAAGAATCTGTGACAAAACAAAGACCAACTTTTATAATCATTATCATCTCGATGCCAAAAAATAAAGACTAGTGTTCATCTCAAAACAAACATTAAGGCAAATGTAGCATTTAACGCTTTGTGTTTTTAACTGGTGTCTTTAACCTGTACCCTGAGTTAGAGCCCTGACCACACCATTAGGCTTCAACCACACAAGAGTACTGCACGTGATACCACCTCTGCACAGAGACTCAACCATGAATCTCCACCATAGCTTAACGTGAATCTTTTCAAGCATTAATATGATCTGGACTTAACAAGTCTCTCACTGGCTGTTTCCATACTTTAAGACAAATTGTCTTAACTCCTCCTGCTCATCGTCCTTGTCTTATTATCTGCATCTAGACATAGTTTTTTTGGTTATTGTTTCATCCATTGCAAGTACCTCTGGCTCTGTTCTATGACACCATTCTTTTTTTTTTAAGATGTCCCCCAATACTTGCAGTATCTGCTAAGGTAAGTCTTAATGGCAAGGCATTTTATGCAGAACTGGCATCTTTAGGGTGTGATGAGATTTTGGTTGGTGAGCAGCGTCACTGTTGGATCAGCAAGACCAATCAAGCAGCTAACAACAATCAAAGCTGCCTCCACGTTTATCACCTAACTTTACTGTGCAGGGGATTTCTTTCGGTCAGTATTTTCTGTATGAAAATTCTCCTTTGGACGGGTTACTGTAAACTCTATTTTTTTTTCTAATATTTGTCCTAATATTACAACAGTGACTCTAGCCAACAGTATAAGGATGACGAAACTAAATCACTTTCTCTACTTCAGCCACTATACTATATTTTTTAAATATTATCATTGGTATCATTACAAGTATTATTATTGTGTATTATTAATTTATTACATATCGAACTATGTGAATAGACTCTGCACGCCGCAGTGTTCTTTTCTTTACTGATACTCCACAGAAGAATGAATTAGGGAACCCGAACAGATGGAGACGGAGACCCCCGAGACCTGATGCGATTGTTGGAAAAAGGGAGAGGCAGAAAGTCAAAAGGAGGCTACAGAAAGGTATCACACAATGAAGTGCAATGGCGAATGTAGTAAAAGAATGGTAAAAGGATGGGAACAGATGGGGTCACAAATATTCAGGAATCCCAGAAGTGGATACAACCAGGTGTTTAACTCCATGGCATTGTGTGAAGGTGAAAAAAAAATAGAGTTTGTTTGGTTAAGCAGCTGGGCAAGAAGGAATATAGTAAATTGAATTTGAAATTGGAGTTGTCAAGTGCACAGACAGAGATGGCACTGCGGAAGAGCAGGAGGTGGCGCTCTCTAAAACATAATAGGAGTAGATAAAAACGTCACACTGAGAAGACTACAGATGCGCACCATATGCATTCTTCTCTCTCAAATTTATTTTGAGAAATAATAAAGAATAAGGGTAAAGTTAAGAAAGTGAAGTCATATCTTTTACTGTGATATATATGGATCTAATGAATTACTACAGAGTTTTATTCCAGTGAGAATATGACTTTCTAGTAAATAGGGAAGAGCTGTTCCAAAATTGTCTGTTCAATCTGCAGAAATAATGAAGTCTCCTCTTAAATAAATTGGATGGAGGCCAACAGTAAGACAATGTTTGTATTCTTACAATGCCTCCATTCTGCTAGTAACACAGTTCCCTAAACAAAAAAAATCTCTCTGAGACACATTTTAATTTGAGTTGGAAGGTGGGAACAAATGCATGCTGTGATTTGGCAGAACGTGGCTCAGGAGATACGAGATCCAACAAATTATTGGCAAGCAAGGTTAGGTTGTAGACTGAACACACTTGGCACATTGGGTAAAGACAATCCAGACAAGGAAACAGAGAAGAAGAAAATAAAGTACGATTAAATGGAACAAAATCGAAACCTGGAAAACAGTGTTTAACCATTTCTCAGAACTGAAAAATTATATTATTTAATATTCATACTATTATTTGTCAGAGTAATTCTTTTCTATTATTATTGCTGCAGCAGTAGCCCCATTTTTTTGCTCCCACCATATACTGTTTGATAATTTAAATTAAGTCCTGCAGATTTGGGATATCAATAACAAGCTATGACTTCTTTTCTGGATGTGTGTTGCCAACAATCAAGTGAATTAACTTGATGATTCCGTGATCAACAAAATCAAGAGTAAATCCCATGACACCTCACTACAAAACAAAAAATCCCTTTTTTTTTACTTTGCTTTGTAAACTCTGAAAGAGAACTGTAAGTAACAGCCTTCTACTGGCTGTATCCTCATTCGTTCCAGATGGTCTACAGCACTCATTCATTCTTTAAGAAGGATACACAGAGAGGAAGATAATTAGGATGGGCCAGCACCATGCAGAGTCAAGTGTTCCTCTCTGGATGACTGACGGTACTACAGCCAAGCTTCAATGAAAATTCCTCCCAGGTGGCATCTAGAGAGGCTGTCTTGCACGTGTGTGTGTCAGATACTCCAGAAAGTAGTCTTGGAGCAGCTGCAAAACTTTCTCCTTTATTTTAACACGTAAGAAGAGAGATATTTTTTTCTTCTTCGGTAACAAGCTCCTCAAATTAGTTATTTTTCTAAGTAATAAAAATGTATATATATATATTTTTTTTTTACCGACAGGACCTTTATTTGCCTCCGTCTTGTAGATTCCTTTTCCCTTTAATATTCTTTCAAGATTTTTACTGCTTCCTGTAACTGTTAGATAAAATGATTGCATAGAGTTCCTCGACTGCAGATATGGAAGGCCATAACATTTCTTTACGTACTTAAATTTGAATAATTCATGTCGTACATGAAGATTTCAATGTTGCTTCTATTGAAATATAACTTATAATAATATAAAACGAAGAGATTTTGTTTCATCTCCTGCTTATGCACCATATATTGGAGAAAGACCTTTAAGCCACAGTTCCTTTTCTCACGTTTCTTTACATTACAGTGTTCTTAGAAGCAAACTAAAACAACATTTATTATTCCCACAGTTTAGGAGTGCACTGTGGTTTCGATGTGTTTTGCAATTTGTCCGCCTTACACACAAATTGAATCCTTTGTATTTGTGAATACTGAAATTTGATCCGTGTTTACTTCTAACCTCCTTAGAGAGTGTTTTTGTGTTACAGGAAGCTGCAAGGTCTCTTTGTCTGGATCTTTAAGGAAGGTAGTACCCGCCATGATCTGCCGGATACAGGAGGGAGGGTTCAACACTGGGCTTTTCAAACAACACATACACACTTTCAACTAGGCTCCGTTAACAGATGCTTCCTGCCTTACAGCCCAAATGTTGCTACTTGACATAGCCACACATGCTCTGCTTTCCTGGCTACCCTGCTGGTTGACCCTGGGCCTGGGTGGAGGGGAGATCCCCGCCCTGCGGTTTCTGCTCAGGGTGCTTGTTCATTTTGGATTTTGTTCCTCTCCGCTGCTGAACTTTGGCTAGTCCAGACAGAAAATAACTCCACACCTCATGAAAACACAGGAAATTAACTCTGGGTCCTGGCTGATATAAAACCCACACCAAACATCCTCCGTCATCACCTTAATATTTCACTTGTCCAAAAAACTATTTAGTGAACCGTCTCAGTGGGCTTTTTGATGTTTCTTTAATGACAATTTCAAAAAGTTCAAGATTGCAGAGGTGGAATCTCTACCATGGCTGCATAAAGATACATATCTGGTTCCCAGAACACATACCTAAATATTCCTACATGAACAGAAAAAAATATTTCTAAGATAATCTATCAAGATTAGCCTTTACTAACCTTTCTGAGTAAAGGTCGGGACTGATCTCTATATGGAAATCTAAAGTGTTTACATTAGAGATTGTTTTTATGAGATGTGTGATTCTTTTTTTTTTCCTTTTAAACTACCCCAGCCAGACTTGAACTAATTTTAAAAGATATAATGAAATTTAGATAAAGGAGGGGTTGAAGGGGATATAGATTAATGGCAGTGAGATTATGGGAGCACATCAAAGTGAAGGGGTCTGAGGCAGTGGGTGGCTAACCTATTGTGTAGGTACATTATATACAGTAGGAGTGGAGGAAGGTGGTTAAAGACTGACAAGTGGGTGGAGCTTGCATGTATAATGAAATGGTAATTTGTGTAAATGTACTACAGCAGTGTATATCATTGGTTCACTGCAGCACACAAGCTCTTTGTCGATCACTACTGGATGTTATTGAACCCCATTTAATAAATAGATTGGGGGAAAAAAAACATGTATTGGGTGTCATTTTTTGTATAATTTTATAAAAAATGTTGCTCTATGTTTATGAAATTCAATGTTTTATCAGTTCATGACGCTGGGAGTTTTTTTTTTTTTTTTTCTTTTAATTGACCTTTGTTTAAGATAGACAGCACATTTTAAAGACTTTTTTTATATTATTTTGAAAAAAAAAAATATGTATATGAATAGTAGTATGTAGAAACAACAATGTATGCGTGCAGTACTTTGTATCAACTGGCAAACAATAGCAAAAACAGATGGACTTAAACTACAGAACGTAACATATTTGTACATAAATTACTTACAATAAATGGATGAATATAATTTCTTCCTTGTGAAAGGAACCACTAAAAAGTGTAAAACAACTATATAAAATAATCCTTTTGTTGTTTTTTTTAAGTCAGCATATTGTTGCTTTGTTTTTTTTCT
>JAFBJS010011486.1:303265-376403 GCA_016785265.1 Paraplagusia blochii | reverse complement strand
CTCTAAGTCTGTCCAGATATAGTGTAGTGACGCTCACCGAACACTGGAGGCAGCCGTGTGTCGGCAGCTCAAGGGGCTCTGTCAACTAAAAGCGTCCGAAAGAGTTAGTGGTCATCAAACCTGGAGATGGAACCAGGTGTCGTGAGGGAAGTCACACTGATGGAAGAGGAGGATCCTGGGAGTCTGAAGGCAACGAACCGACCAGAACCAGAACGCATTAAACACAAACGGTTAATGGTTGTGTCACCTGGTCCACCACCTGGTCAACATGCCGTTGAAGCTCAGTTCAATGAAACTTTATCAACAAGCAGGAAGAGAATAAGTCGCAGTGACCTCGTCGCACTCCAGTCGGTCAGTCGGTCACTGAGCTCCGTCGCACTCCAGTATGTGTGTGAGTCTGTGTGAGTGTGTAGTTGTGGGGGGGGTAACACACCACCTCCAACCTCCTGCTCCACAGACTCACTGCTTCACTGCTGCTGCTAATAAAATGTCTGTGAGGGAGGGGCCGGGGCTGAGGGGCTGAGGGTGGGGGGGGGGGGGGGGGGGCGGGGGTCACAGCCGTCATCTCATGGTTTGAACATGGATTCAGAAGATGGCAGCACTGAGTCAGTCAGACAGACAGACAGACAGACAGACTGTCTGTCACTCACCCTGACTCTTTCTTACAATTTTATGGAAATTCATAAAACACTGACCTCTACCTGCCTATGTTGGTACTGTCTGTCAAATGATGAGAACTCCTGAGATCTACAGGCTTCTCTGTGAAGAATCACACCTGAGTAGATCCATCCATGCTGTTTGACACTGTGTGAGTGACTTTTTGCAGTTAAAATGGAATCAATAAGACAAAGCTCAATAAGAGACAGAGAGACAAAGAGACAGACAGAGACAGACAGACAGAGACAGACAGACTGATGGATAGTTAGAACTTTATTAATACCTCAGGAGAGTCTGTCTGGAGGTTAGAGGAATAAATGGGAAATTATGGGGAATAAATATATTATATATGTATATATGTATATAATATATATGAAATATATATTATATACAGTATATACACACACAATAATTAGATTGAGATGTAACAACATAAGAGATGACGAGGGTTCACCATCGACCAACAACAGACATGAACAAACAGAGAAATACTTTTAATCGATAGAAATAATATAAATCTGTGTTAAACACACAACAAACCAATGTAAGAAAGAGACCAGAAAGCATGAAGTCTGAGTCTGTCACCTGACAGCGTTCAAGGTTTTGAGCTGGAAGAGTCGGGACAAGGATCTGCAGATTTCTGCAGACTGAACTCCATAAATGACAGGGTTGAGGCTTCCAGGGACGATGTGGAACAGAATGGCACTGAGTTTCCTGTAGAAGGAGAACTGAGGGAACCGATGGAGGATGATGACGATGAAGCCACTCATCAGCATCATCAGATACAGGACCAAGTGAGTGCTGCAGGTCTTCAGGGCCTTACTGTTCAGAGACTTATTTCTGCTGGTCAGACAGACCACCGTGATCTTGGCGTAGGTCAGAACCATGCTGCCGATGGAGGCCGTGAACAGGACCACGGTGAAGGTCAGGCCGTAGACGTTGTTGATGAAGACGCTCTCGCAGGACAGTTTGAAGAGTGAGGCGTTGTCGCAGTAAGGATTCCGGATCAGAGTCCTGCATCTGTTCAGCCTCACGGTGAGAGCCAGCAGAATCCCCACCAACAGGGAGGCCGTCCCCCAGGCCGACACCGTCAGCTTGACCACCATTCTGTTGGTCATGATGACGCCGTAGCGCAGGGGGTTACAGATGGCCACGTACCTGTCGAAGGCCATGATCATCATCACCGTGTGGGAGGTTGTAGCAAAGGTGTGAACGGTGTAGGCCTGGACCACACACTCGTAATAACTGATCACCCGTTTGGGAGACGGACGCAGCATGTCCACCAGCAGACGAGGGACCAGGGCGGAGTTGCCAAGAAGGTCGTTGACAGAGAGGTTGCAGAAGAGCAGGTACATGGGCTGGTGAAGGTTCCTATCAGTGAAAATGAGGAGGAGGATGCCCACATTCACAATGACTATGAACAAGTAGAAAAAGAAGAAGCAGAGGAAGACGGGGTAGAGAGAGGCCTCTGACAGGTTCAAGTCCTCCAGCTGCAGCAGGAAGCTGTTGAGTGTGAAGTTTTCCATCGACCTGGAAGAAAAACAGGACATCACAAAAATAGCCGGGACAATCTGGTTGTAAAGACTGATAACGACAGGAAATGTAGGAGCAGTAAAACAAAATCAAAGTCCAGGTTGATCACAGGTTAACTGGTCATACCAGCTGAGGGACCTCTGGTGCTACTGCCTCTTTCTTTTGTCTGGTTTCTGCACGACGTTCACCTGTGTGGGCTGGTTCTTATAGTCAGCCTTATTCTCAATGGGCGGATTTGTCTTTTGACCAACGTGAGGTCATCAAGAGCGTCATCTACTGGGTTGGGTTACAGTGGAAGGTGAGAGACTTTGAATAATTTTACAAATAAAACTACAGCACCAGTTGTAGGGTACTGCACCCAAGTATACGTGTACAAATACTGCATATGTGTACATGTATGTAAATACATCCAAATCAATGATCCTCCTCCTTCAGCCACTAGCTGTTGTACAGGGGACTCCAAATCCCAGTCAACCTGGAAGCTGGTCTTGTGGTCTTCTCCACCCATTGAACATATAACCATTCAAATTCCATCACAGTTCCATCACTGCAATAGAGCGGTGATTTTATCTTAAAAATTCTGTTGAATTCTATTGACCAAAGAGCAAGTCCAGGTTTACACTCACGTCATCGATGGTTTCTCTGGGAATTCAACCCAGCATTCTCTGCTCTTTTCATCAAAGACGTCAAGAGGATGGTGGCGGTAAAAAAGCACAACAGCTGTGATAGGCCACTGACTCAGCAATGGAGAAGCTGTCCAACAAACTGTCCAACAAACCCTGATGTGTTCCCACCAAATGAAATGATGATTTACGTTCACCAACCTAAGGAACGCTGACGTGAGCACCTGGTGTCCTAAAGAGTTGTGTGTCCCCGTGCGTGACAACTTTTTTTTTTTTGCCCCAACTCTCCCTTTTCTGTCTTCAAATCTTAAATGCCATTGCCTCCCTGGAGTCCAAAGGTTGTCCACATCTGTGATGTGGTATCTCAACAAAATGTCATGATTGCTGGAGTCCTGCAATCAGCTGGATCAGCCTCACCTGTTTTCTCCAGCTGAGCCGACAGCAGCAAAGCAGAGCTCACACTCATCCTGCTGTTGGTCATCTTAGCCGTTTGGAGTGTTCAGACCTTCTTCTCGATGGAAGTCTTCAGGGACACTCCAGTCCTGCCACTATATACCTGTTTTACGGTCGTCCTGCTCCTGCCCTGCTATGACAGACTCAAGCGTCTCCAGGTACAGATCTCATTTCATTTAAAGACAGTTTTTGCAGCAAAGCACTCTGTTGAGTCTGCATCAGAACATTGTTGAAGACGACGCCGTTGGACGGACATTATTCTATTTTGGAACCTGTTAATTGTTTGTGATCAGACACTTTTATTTTGTTCCAGCCTTGACAGTAATGACATTGAAACAAACTTCCTTTCCTGCCTAATTTTTGTGTGTTGCATTTGGGTTCGAGGCTGGCAATCCCCAACAGAACAAACAGAGCAGAACAAACAGAGCAGAACTATGGACCCAGCACACACAAGGCAGATCAGGGCAGAGGAAGTTCCTTCAAGTTCAATTTGTCTTTATTTACAAAGCACATTTAATGTGAAGTCAGACTCAATGTGGTTGACAAGGACTGTTGGTGGAATTTGTAACCCCCTGCCCTTAAAGACCCTCAGATCGGCTGAGGAACTACTACCAGGAAAAACCCGAGTTGCTGAACTCCGACATTAAAGATGAGTACCATGGCCAATTAAACACAATCCCTGCGTGGACTGGTCTACTGGTGTTATTTTTCTATGGTCACAAACATGTCACCAGTTGTGTGTCAAAGGGGCAGTGGCCCCTCAAATTAATTTTTTTTACCCATCTCAGCCTCAGAGCCAAGCAAAGCTTCTGAGACAGTACCACAACCTTAAGGTACCTTGAGGTATTTGATGAGGCCGAGGCTTCTGCTCTTCCCCCTCATCAACCTTATGAATGCCCGATTAACCTTCTGCCTGGTACGAGTCCTCCCAGAGGACGCCTTTATTCATTCTTTCCCTCTGAAAGAGAGGCCAAGGAGACCTTCATTATTGACTCAATGGCAGCTCTGCTAATCCAAAGACCTTCTTCCCCTGCGGGAGCAGTGTTTTTCTTTGTCAAGACGAATAAAGAGCCTTGTATCCCCTTCATTGACTAAAGAGAACTAACTGAGGTCACAGTGAGAAATCGATATACCCAGCTTCGATCACGTGTGCTTTTGAGTAACTGGAGGGGGCAATCCCTTTTCACCAAACTTGATCTCCGTAATGCTTACCACTTGGTCCGCATTCATGAGAGAGTTGATTGGAAGGCCATGCCTTTTGGCTTAACCAATGCCATCCATCCATCTTTATCCGCTTGTCCGGAGTAAGGTTGTTGAGGCAGCAATGGAAGAGGTATCATCTTGGAGGATACTGAAACCTTCCCAGACCAGCCAGGCAACATAGTCGCTCCAGCGTGTCCTGGGTCTTCTCCTGGGTCTCCTCCCAGTGGGACATGCCTCGGACACATCCCAATGCAAATGCCCATACCGCCTTAACTGATCCCAAGTAAAGGAACAGCAGCTCTACTCCGAGCTACTACCGTGTGACATAGCTTCTGACCTTATCTCTAAGGGAGCGCCCTGCCACTCCACGGAGAAAGCTAATGCCGATCCAGGATTGCATTCATTTGGTCATGACCCAACGTTTATGACCAGAGTTGAGATTTGGGAACATAGATTGACCAGTAAATTGAAAGCCATGCCTTTTGTCTTAGTTCTTTCTTCACCACAACAGACAATACAGCAACACCATTTCTGTGGCTGTTGGCATCCTTCCCTAAATTGTGAACACAGATCTGAGATACTTAAACTACCCCACTTGAAGCATCCTGCCTGCGGCCCTAGTGCAAAAAAGAGATCAGGCAGTTCTTGAGGCTGGTGGGGACCAGTGTTTTATCCCGTGATTCACTTATCTGGCCAGGCCTTTGATGGATCTGACCCGAGTGCCTCGAGTTCCATTCAATCCAGTGGGTGGAACTGTGCCAGCATGTGTTCGAGCAGCTGGTAGGAGCCCTGTGTGGAAAGCCAAGTGTATTCACACCCAACTCTGGTTCAAATTACATAAAAGTAATAAAGAGAACAGGGGCAAACTCCCACAAACCCTCAAAAACTCTGTGGAGGTTGTAGAGTTGGTCCAGTGCTGGACCAGGACGAAAACCGCATTTTTCCTTCTGAATTAGAGGTTTGACTATCGGCTGAATTTGCTGTTCCAATACCAAAGAGTTGACCTTCCTTGGGAGGCTGAGGATTGTGATCTCCCAATAGTTGGAGCCCCATCCTCTGCTCCCTTTTTAAAAATACAAATACCCCTCTACCCCAGTTTGCCATTCCAGATGTACCAACCCTAACTGCCACGCGATGTTGCAGAGACATGTCAACCATGACAGTTCCACAACATACAGAGACTTCAGGTACTCAGGGTGAATCTTTTACCCTCCTGATGCCTTGCCACCTAGCTGCTTCTTAACTGCCTTAGTGACTTTAGCACAGGAGATGGGTTGATTAATCACTGAGCACCCTGTCTTTCCCTCCTCTACAGAATATGTGTCAGTGGGATTAAGGACCTCAAAGTATTCCTTCCACCGTCCGACAACATTCCCCATTGAGGTCAGCACCTCCCCATTTTTAATGTCAACAAGGTTGACAGAGAACCTCTTCCCTTTTTCTGAGGTTCCGGACAGTTTGTCAGAATTTGTTAGAGACCGACTGATAATCCCCCTCCATGGCCCCTCCGAACTTTACCCAAACCCCAATTTTTGCTTATGCAACTGCCTGCGCTGCTGCCTGCTTGGCAAGTCTGCACCTGTCTGTTGCCTCAGGAGTCCCCTGAGCCAGCCAGGCTTGGTAGGACTCCTTCTGGAGTTTCACGACATCCCCAGCCAACGAAGTCAACCACTGAGTTTGAGGATTGCCACCCCTACAGGCACCCAAGACTTCATGTCCACAGCTTTGGACACATTCTCCTACAATGGAGAACATGGTCCATTCAGACTCAATGTTTCCACACTCCCTTGGAACCTGTTCAAAGCTCTCCTGGAGGTAGGAGTTAAAGGCATCCCTTACAGGGGAATACGCTAGGTGTTCCCAACAAACCCTCACAATACGCTTGGGCCTGCTGGGTGTGTCCAGTTTTTCCCCTGCAAGCAAAGCTAACTCATCATCAAGTGGTGATTAGTTGGCAGCTCAGCCCCTCTCTCCACCCCAATGTCCAAAAAATATGGCCGGAGTTCAGATCCTTCAGTCCTAGGGCGTGCTGGTGCCAAGGGCACTGATGCACACCCTTATGCCTGGACATGGTATTTGTTATGGACAAACTGTGACTCGCACAGAAGTCCAACAACAAAGCACCACTCGGGTTCAGATCAGGGAGACCATTCCTCCAAATCATGCCCCTCCAGGTGTCACAGCCACTGCACATGTGGGCGTTAAAGTCCCCCAACAGGATGATGGAATTCCCAAGAGGAAGAGCACTTTCCAGTACACACACTGCCTGCAAGAAGGTCGGTACGCTACACTTCTGTTTGACCCATAGGCAACAACCACAGTGAGAGTCCTTTCCCTGACCCAGAGGTGCAGGGAAGCGACTCTCTCACTCGGTGGGTAAAACCAGATAAGACCTTAGCAATTGCATCCTGCCTATGGCCCTAGTGCAAAAAAGAGGTCTGGCAGTTCTTGAGGCTGGCGGGGTGCCCATGCTTCTCTGATCTGGCCAGACCTTTGACGAATGTGAGTGCCTTAGATCCAATACAGTGGATGGAACTGTGCTAGTATGTGTTTGAGCAGCTGATAGGAGCCCTCTGTGGAAAGTCAATCTTATTCACACCTAATTTTGCCCCCCCCTTTTATGGGGCCAGGGGGCAGTGTTGTCCCAGCGGCTGTGGGGAAACGACCAACATCAGCCAGACAGGCACTGAACTGTGCCTTTAAGGAACAGCTGTACACCAGCATGAGAACTGAATAATAAAGACTGAGTTGTCATATGTACTAGTGCGTCGTGCCCCTTGAACCCACTTAAGCATTACATTCCTTTTTGCTGCAAAGGACTTTCTTGAATCTGCACCTGAGTTTGGTGAGGACCTTGCTTGTGGGCGGACATTATTATTTTGGATACCTACTTTTGCTTGTGATTGGACACTTTTATTTATTATTTTCTTCTTGCCTTGTCTGTAGTTAAGATATTGAAACAAACTACCTTTAGTTTGACATAAAAAAAAAACCAAACAAGTTTGAAGGTAGTGATGGTATGACGTGGTTGCTGACTTCACATAAGGATTTCCAATGGATCAAAGGTCAATTATTAAAGCTTGTCAAAACACAAGTACTTTCACTGCCAGTGTCAAATAATCAGTGATGCCACATGATGGAGAATAAGAACCTGTTTAATGGAACTTGTACTGTCCAGCTCTGGTGCTGAGAAGAACCACCACCCACACTGAACCCACACGGGTCTGACTTCACCACAGCAAAGACACAACAGGAGATTGACACCGCTGAGGACAATCTTCACTGTCTGTGTATGAACCATGTCATGTTTGTTTGTATGGACAACAAGGTTGCATTTAAGGCCTGGTAAAATGTAAAAAAACACATTTTGTGCTGAGAAATTTGATTGAATAGATCCCAACAATTAGCTGTTGGAGGAACTTCGCATCAAAACACACACAGAATCCTTCCCCCAAACACACAGACAAACTGCTCTGCACACGAAGAAAACTCTTTATTATCACAGACAGACATCGACTGAATGATTCACTGAAGTCCACAGTGTAACAAGGCAGTGACTTCACCTTAGTGCCTTGTTTCAAACCATTGTCTTCTCTAGTTTATGCTCGCATTGTGTTGTACATGGGTTGAGGTTAGTGAGTTGATGCAGCTCAGCGTCTCATGACCTCTGATTCTGAATATCTGTGTCAAAAGTAAGTAGATAAAACTAAAAAAAATGTCAATTTCAGATTATAATATCAGTTGTTGCACAACTATTCCTTAACTAGTAAACTACCCATAGTTTAAGATCTTGACCATATTTTCTATTGATTTTGTGTAAAATATTGTTTGTGAGTCATTATCTGATTTTGTTTTTTTACGTTAACTACTGAAATGGTTCAATGAATAATGAAAACCTTATGTCATTTCAACCAAGTCAAAGGTGAGAAGAACCATGTGTAAGTCAGGGCCTAAGTGTTTGTGCTTTGTCAGTAAAAATGTTTGACTAAATTATGTAATCAAATGAAATAATGACAACTGACAATGGAATGGAATCCAAATGTTAAACCAAATGTCCATTGGACCAGGGCACAGATGTTCATTTCTGTGCATTAACAGACAGTTTGTTTCATCTGAAACCAGTGCAGAGAAGATATCATCTAAAAACCTTTAAGGTTTTGAGCTGGAAGAGTCGGGACAAGGATCTGCAGATTTCTGCAGACTGAACTCCATAAATGACAGGGTTGAGGCTTCCGGGGACGATGTGGAACAGAATGGCACTGAGTTTCCTGTAGAAGGAGAACTGAGGGAACCGATGGAGGATGATGACGATGAAGCCACTCATCAGCATCATCAGATACAGGACCAAGTGAGTGCTGCAGGTCTTCAGGGCCTTACTGTTCAGAGACTTGTTTCTGCTGGTCAGACAGACCACCGTGATCTTGGCGTAGGTCAGAACCATGCTGCCGATGGAGGCCGTGAACAGGACCACGGTGAAGGTCAGGCCGTAGACGTTGTTGATGAAGACGCTCTCGCAGGACAGTTTGAAGAGTGAGGCGATTTTTTTTTTTTTTTGTTATTGTGATGTTGTGATTCACACCACAGCGCACAACGAAATTTGGCCCCCATTTAACCCATCATCAAAGTGAGCAGTGGACAGATAATGAGCGCCCGGGGACCTGTCTCTTATACACATCTAGATGTGTATAAGAGACAGGAGTCCTGCATCTGTTCAGCCTCACGGTGAGAGCCAGCAGAATCCCCACCAACAGGAAGGCCGTCCCCAAGGCCGACACCGTCAGCTTGACCACCATTCTGTTGGTCATGATGACGCCGTAGCGCAGGGGGTTACAGATGGCCACGTACCTGTCGAAGGCCATGATCATCAGCACCGTGTGGGTGGTGGTGCCGAACATGTGGGTGCTGAAGGCCTGGACCACGCACTCGTAATAACTGATCACCCGTTTGGAAGACGGACGCAGCATGTCCACCAGCAGACGAGGGACCAGGATGGAGTTGCCAAGAAGGTCGTTAACAGAGAGGTTACAGAAGAGAAAGTACATGGGCTGGTGAAGGTTCCTATCAGTGAAAATGAGGAGGAGGATGCCCACATTCACAATGAATATGAACAAGTAGAAAAAGAAGAAGCAGAGGAAGACGGGGTAGAGAGAGGCCTCTGACAGGTTCAAGTCCTCCAGCTGCAGCAGGAAGCTGTTGAGTGTGAAGTTTTCCATCGACCTGGAAGAAAACCCAAATGTGCATAAGCCTGAACAACAAATATGAATCTAGAAAAGACACTCGTACAGAACTCTGGTCTTCTGCCTCCCTCTTCATGGCTGACGTTACTCTGACTTTATTAGTCACATAGCTAGTCTCCCTGGACACACAGAGTTAACACCCTGACATCAAACCCAGCAACATGGAGGTGATTGGTTCATTGGATGAGGAATTAATAAAATCTGTCACTCTGTGCCAATGGTTCCACAGGTTCCACCTCCGTTCTGCTCCGAGTCTTTGACGACGATTGAATGAATGAACTGTTGCAGGTTGACAGTTCATCTCAGGGTCACTGGAGATGGAGATGTTCACTTCACTCACCAGATGGGCTCAATGTTAATGTTTTTTCATTTTACTCTTATTCATTGGCTTCGTGTCATGTGTGGCGTCAATTTATACCAGTGCCAAACTTAAGGATTTTGGGACAGTGAGGTTTAAAGTGAACTTCCTGTTTGTCAGGGGACCAGAAATGACCAGACAAATGTTGCTTAAATTAATACTTTTATTATTTGAATGAACTTTTAGTCATGGTTTTAGTGATGCTCATGACTCAAGAGCAAAAGATGTATCTTGAGTTTATTCTCAAAGACGTAACATCAAAGCAAACACAGAGGGTGACCACACCCATACCAAGTGGTGTGTCTGGCATCTCCAGGCATCTCCAGGTGTCTTCGCTCCCCTCTCCAGTCACCCAAGCAGTGAGTTAGAAATAAAGAAGCCTCTCAGATGAGCGAGACGTTACTTCAGATTATGACCTTGATGACTGATAACCTGGAGTAGGTGTCCTACGAACATATCTTTTAGAAATCAACGCTTAAAGATGAAACAATTTTGACAGAAACTTTTTGATTTCCTTAGACTGAACTCCATATATGACCGGGTTGAGGCTGGCGGGTACAATGTGGAACAAAATCATAATCATTTTTCTTTGCTCTTTCGTCTCCGGGAAGCGATGGAGAACAATGTTGGACAGTCCAAAAAAAACCATGATCAGAAACAGCACCAGGTGAGTGCTGCAGGTCTTGAGGGCTTTACTGTTCAGCGCCTTGTTCTTACTGGTGAGACAGACTATAGTGATTCTAGTGTAGGTGAAAACAATGCTGCCAATAGAGGCTGTGAACAGAGCCACAGTGAAGGTCAGGCCGTACACATTATTTATCAACACACTGTCGCAGGAGAGTTTGAAGAGCGAAGCGTTGTCACAGTAGGCCCCTTTAATCAGAGTCCGGCATCGGCTGAGTCTCACAGTCAAACCAAGTAAAATGGACACCAGAACCAAGGCCGCCCCCCAGGCACCGGCCGTCAGCTTGATCACCATTCTGTTGGTCATTATGGACGCGTAGCGCAGTGGGTGACAGATGGCCACGTACCGGTCAAATGCCATAATGATGAGAATGGTGTGAGTGGTGGTGCCGTACGTGTGTGAGATGAAGGCTTGAACCACGCATTCAAAGTAACCGATGAGGCGTTCAGACGAGGGTCGTAAGATGTCTGTGAGCAAATGGGGCAGTAGGACAGAATTTCCCAGTATGTCAGATACTGGTAGGTTGGAGAAAAGCAAGTACATTGGCTGATGAAGTCTTTTGTCCACAAAGATCAGAATCACAATCCCTACATTAGTAACAAGTATGAAAATGTAGGAGAAAAGGATGATCAGGAACACTGGATAAGTCATTTCTCTGGAAATGTGAAGTCCCTCCACTTGGAGTGTGAAGCTGTTGTACGTGTAGTTTTCCATCTTCCTGAAACACAGGCAAGAAAACCCTTCAACAATTCAACGCTGTAAGGAAGTCACAAGTCAACTAAAGAAATCATCCTGCTGCAACAGACAATAGACAACTTTGTATTGAAACCAAAATACTTAAAGACAGAAGCCATAGAAAATACTCAACCGCTAGTCACATGTTCTTATTGTGCTATTGTTTTGTTCTCACACGCCCCTCTCAGCTACGATGAACTCTGCAGTTTGAAGGAACCAGAATTCAACTGAATCTTTTATGGATAGTATGACATCAGAAGTGATTAAGGTGTCAAGGGCGTGGCCACATTGACACGAAACTGACTGTTGTTGTTGTCGTGGTGTAGTTTCAACACAACAGGTGAGTTGTGTTGAAGGATTCCATTGTATTGTTGTGAGTAAAAGCAAAAGTGTCAATATTTTACAAGGGGCAAATCCTTGTCAACCGTTAAGTTAGGCCAATGGTCATTCTGTTTTTTTGGAAATCCTCTCATCATCTCTCATCCAAGAAGGAACTGAAAAACCCTTCAGTTCTGAAGAGTTTCCCAACTTTACTCCTTAACTTGACCATGACCTGGATGACTTAGAACCTTTATCATCTTGTCAACCTTTGCTTTTGTGAATTTTCCAATGTCCTTGGTCTGTCTCGTTCCCCACTATAGAATCTGAAACTGGCTCATATGGGTTCTTTGTTGACCACTGTGAGTTTGTGGCCAACTCCCCCTAGATGTAAGTTGACAAGTTGACGGGGTATTATGGCCCGGTTCAACACTGTATCTAGGAGGTGTTAAAAAATATGAAATATTTAAAGTTTAGTTGATTCAAGGGTGGGGTGGTAGTGCCCTAGTGGTTAAGGAGGTGGAGTTGGGTCTGAAATGCTTCAGGTTCTAATCCACCAGCTCCCAGGTTGCCACTGAGTCTCTGCCTCTCTGATCATAGCACCATCCTGACCGACATCACCTCTGGTGGGCTCCTTTCCCAAAGATAGATTCAAGATTATCTATAGCATCAGTCTCCTCTCAGGGAAAGGTGCCAAGTGGGCCATGACTCTTGAGAAAGAGACTCCCGCATTAGTGAGTCCAACTCTTGATTCGAGTGAGTGAAATGGGGAAGGGGGAGGAATGCGGCCAAAGACCTGTTGACTCTGCGGCAGGGCCATTCGTCATAGAGTTTTGAGTCCTAACTGCAGAGAGCGGGTGGGCGATTTGGCACTGCAGGAAGGGTCTGCTCAGGGTCTGGACAACCGTATCAGGAAACACAGTTGAGAAAGGAAGGGCTTTGGTTAGTCTGCAGGACCAATACAGTCACCTCATCTCTACCAAGCGTTTCCCTGCCCCCATAGAGGAGCCAGTGATCAGTCAGAACTGCCCACTGCGGCCAAAAGATCAGGCTCACCCATAGAGTAGGGGAAAACTGGTGAGCCCGGGGAGCAGAGTGTGGGGACGATAGGGACGGTAGGGAGATTCCAACCGGGGCCTTGTAGACCCAAGTCCACTTCCTTCTAACTGCCCCAACTGAGGGTGCGCGGCTCCAAGAAGTACTGCAATACCGGGCCGATCCAGTGGACGGAACTGTGACAGCAAGTCTTTCTGATACCGTCCCCCTCGTCCAAAAATCTATTTGATATACGGTCCCCAGGCAGGGGATGTAACAGATATTAAATGCATAAGAACAGATACTACTATGAGGTTGTTGAAGAAGGGAAATGATAGGAAGCGTAGGAACGAGGAGCCGGATTCTAACAGGGAGAAGGTAGACAGGCTGTTGGTCCCGATGCCAGCCATACCAGTGGAGGTCTGGAGGTGCTTTGGGGAAGTAGCGGAAATTTTCTGACAAGGTTGTTGAATAGAACTTTAGAGACAGACCATTTAAGTCAGTCTCCAAGATGGGTGGAGGAGAAGTGTTTTTGTACCAATTTACAAGAAGGGTGATGTGCAGAGTTGTAACAATTACAGAGCGATAAAGTTGATGAACCATACCATGAAGATTTGGGAAAGGCTAGTTGAGGCTAGGTTGAGGAAAGAGATAGAGATTAGCAAACAGTATGGTTTTATGGCGACATGAAATATTTGCCTTGAGGATGTTGATGGAGAAGTAGAGAGAGGGTCAGAAGGAGCTTCATTGTGTTTTTGTAGATTTAGAAAAGGTCTAGGATGGGGAGATAAGGGAGGAACAGTGGTTTTGTATAAGGAAGTCAGGAGTGGCAGAGAAGTATGTTATACTGGTGCAGGATATGTATGAGAACAGTTCAACCATGGTGAAGTGAGCTGTTGGAAGGACAGAGGACTTTAGGGTGGAGATGGACAGATGGACAGATGAGTTCAGACAGGAGTCTCCATGGACCATGATGTTTGAAGATGACATTGTGATCTGCAGTGAGAGCAGGCAACAAATAGAAGAGAACCTAGAGAGATGGAGGTTTGGACCACATAGGAGAGGAATGGAGGTCAATGGTAGACAGACAGAGTCAATGAGTGTGAATGAAAGGGAGGACAGTGGAATAGGAAGGTTACAAGGAGCAGAGGAGAAGTAGGAGCAGGAGTTTAGATACTGAAGATCAACTATTCAGAGCAGTTGAGTTGTAGATGGGGTGGATGACATGGTTGGAGAACTGGGTGGCCTTTCTTCAGGGTTCAAGATTTAATTATGGTAAACAATAACAAAACAAACATAAGCTAAACATAGACTTTTGCTCATGCACATCTCCAGAGACATGTTCTTCTCACCATAACATCTTAAAGGGTTTGGCTTCTTCAGCCCAAACCCTTTCAACAGCAGCTGAACCCAACAAACCACAACAGCTCCAGACAATGATCACACAAAGACTGAGTGAAGGAGAGGGGTCTATATACTAAGGGCACCAGGTGACACGAGTGAGACTAATGACAGAGACACAGGTGACTGTGGTGACACTGATTAACCTGCACCAGGAGAGAAAAACAGAGAAAAGAGTCAGGGGTGATAGAAGAGAGATAGAAGAGAGTCAGCTAAGGTGGAGGGACGGTGGTGAGAGCAGCCATGATGGACGGATTAGAGACACTAGGAAAAGACAGAAAACAGGAGACAGAGCTGGAGGTGGAGGAGTTAAAGATGCTGCTGAGGTTCTCATCAGGAGAGACAAGGATGGACAGGATCAGGAATGAGGGACATTAGAGGGACAACACAGACAGGAACGTTTAGAGAAGAAGAAGCTAGAGAAGACAGATGGAGATGGTTTGGACATGTTCAGTGGAGGGACAGTGGATACATGTTGGTAGAAGAATGATCCTAGAGATGGAGCTACCAGGTAGGAGACTAGAGGAGATTGATGATGCAGTGAGGTTGGAGTAGAAGATGGAGAGAACAGGAGGAGATGGAAAATGTTGACTTGCTGTGGCAACTCCTGAATAAAGGACAAGCCTGAAGGAAAAGAAGATGAAGAAGACAACTTGTTGGCACTTCACCAGGCCATTATTTTTTCCAACTAGATCTCCAGAGTGCTCACCATATGGTCAGTATGGTCAGGGAGGGGTAAGAATGGAAAAGCCTTTAGTTCACTTTGGGTTCAGGTTGACCATTAATCCTGCGACTTTTCAAGCATTAGTCAATGATGTATTAAAGACATGATAAGGTGTCCCCCTCCACCAACCCTTTTCCAATTAACTGCTAACAGTTTCAACGCTTTTTGGGCTTTTCTCATTTTTACAGAAGGAGAAAGTTGGTACTGGATTACCAGTATCATCCAATAACTTCACTATTGAAACCATTGTCGACCGGTTCTCCAAATGTGAGCATATTGATCCACTTCCCAAGCTTCCCAAGTGTGAAGGGCTTTTTTAAAGTTTTTGGGGGCATCAACTTTGAATCCTCCTGTTACCATCCCCAATCAAATGGACAAGCTGAGAGAGCAACCTTGGAGCGGCTGTCTGCCCAGTAACAAGTCATGGAACAATGACCTCCCCTGGGTAGAATTACTCTCTGATCCTTTGATGGTAGCTATGGGTTTTTCTGTTGCAGTTTTTTTTTGATGACTTTGTGAATGAGGCATCACCTGCTGCCAGGAAGTCAGCGTTAGTTCAGCTCTATACTGAATGCTTGTTCCTCAACTTGATCTTTGAATTTCTCCTAGAAGTAGCTGTTCTTGGACATCAAGTTTGGGAATCTTTACTCATCGTTCACGAGGGCCGAGGACATGCACAAGGACGCTAACGTTGTTTTTCGGCATTTTTGGATTTTTTTCCGTTTCCTCTCTGACCTATCAGAATAAAACCCTTTGATGATCAGTGTTCTGTGTGTTTTTAACTTTTGGATTCAGACGAGAAATGATTTCTATATTTTATAATGATTAATGTTGCAAATCCAGGTTTCCCTCAGTGTTAAAAGGCATTTGACCTTAAACAGTCCGACTGATATGACCTGGTTGTTGGTGTTTTGTCTGTCGTACAGCCAGAACTTTTTTGAGAATAGTTTATTGAAGGGATGATGTGAGTCACTAAGGTCCACCAGGAACTTATTTACACTTTTCCTAAACATGGGGGAAGCGCAAACATCATGAGAAAATAACACGTCAATTTCATATCAATCTTGTTGTGAACACAGAAGCTTTTTAAATAATTTTGACAGAAATCTTTTCATTTCCTTAGACTGAACTCCATATATGACTGGGTTGAGGCTGCCGGGTACAATGTGGAACAGAATCATAATCACTTTTCTGTGCTCCGACATCTCCGGGAAACGATGGAGAACAATGTTGGACAGTCCTGTGAACTCTAGAATCAGAAACAGCACCAGGTGAGTGCTGCAGGTCTTGAGGGCTTTACTATTCAGCGCCTTGTTCTTACTGGTGAGACAGACTATAGTGATTCTAGTGTAGGTGAAAACAATGCTGCCAATAGAGGCTGTGAACAGAGCCACAGTGAAGGTCAGGCCGTACACATTATTTATCAACACACTGTCGCAGGAGAGTTTGAAGAGCGAAGCGTTGTCACAGTAGGCCCCTTTAATCAGAGTCCGGCATCGGCTGAGTCTCACAGTCAAACCAAGTAAAATGGACACCAGAACCAAGGCCGCCCCCCAGGCACCGGCCGTCAGCTTGATCACCATTCTGTTGGTCATTATGGACGCGTAGCGCAGTGGGTGACAGATGGCCACGTACCGGTCAAATGCCATAATGATGAGAATGGTGTGAGTGGTGGTGCCGTACATGTGTGAGATGAAGGCTTGAACCACGCATTCAAAGTAACCGATGAGGCGTTCAGACGAGGGTCGTAAGATGTCTGTGAGCAAATGGGGCAGTAGGACAGAATTTCCCAGTATGTCAGATACTGGTAGGTTGGAGAAAAGCAAGTACATTGGCTGATGAAGACTTTTGTCCACAAAAATCAGAATCACAATCCCTACATTAGTGACAAGTATGAAAATGTAGGAGAAAAGGATGATCAGGAACACTGGATAAGTAATTTCTCTGGAAATGTGAAGTCCCTCCACTTGGAGTGTGAAGCTGTTGTACGTGTAGTTTTCCATCCTCCTGAAACACAGGCAAGAAAACATTTAGAGTAAGTGACGACTGAACCACCTTAGTTTGTAATACATATAGAGAAATCACAGTTATCACGTGGACATGGTTAGAAAAGAAGCAGCAAATGTCTTTACAGCTTCAGAGTCAGGACGTTGAATCAGTGTGGGTTCAGCCTCGTGGTCCAACCATGAACACAGCCCCACCTATCTGTCCATACCCAGGATCATGAGCATCGACCAAGCATGAGTCAGTAACGCCTTAGAACCACACACTCACAGTAACGGATGAGGCGCTCGGATGATGGAAGCACCACGTCTGTAAGGAAGTGAGGCGCCATAACGGAGTTTCAAGGATGTCATTAAATGACGGCCTGCAGAAAGGTAGATGCGTCGGCTGATGCACAGAAACCATTACCGTAATGTCTGTGTTGGTGAGCAACAGAAAACAAGCAACTGGAAAAAGAAACAAGAGAGCAACGGGGGTAGACAGATCGCTCTGCAACGTCCAGGCCTCCCAGCTGGAGTACCACCCAGTCAAAGGTGAAGGTGTAGTTTTCCATGCACCTGAATTAGAAACGTTTCCCTGTTATAACTATCATGTTTTTATACCAAATATCCCATAGAAGAGGTTAATGTTCGGAAGGAAACGTGAAAAGACTCAAGGAAAATAACACGCACTTTTTTTTACCTGAGTTGAAATGATTCCACCTTCACAGACCAGCAAAGCACAAATATGAAAGAACCAGAGACTCCCGTGGTTCTGGAGTCTGTTCTTGATAATAACTGACAGCGTGAAGCTCTAATGAGCTGTGACTCAAAGTGACTCCAACCCCGGGGACTCCACCCGTCAGATGATACAAGATGAGCTTCAGGATGATGACATTTGGGCTTTGAAACTATATTTTAACATTTCACCAACGTGGATTAACTTTGTCCCTGGAACAATATATCTGTATGTATGTACATCTAACCTCGACCCCCTCGTCCCACATATATATATACATATATATATACATATATATATACTCTGTATATATATATATGTATATAGTTCTATATATATTTGGATATGTTGCCGCTAATTCCCACTGTGTTGTCGTAGAAAGAATCAGTTTATTTGAGCTTCTGCAACAAACATTCTCCTCCTATAGTTGGTGGTCAGTCCAGCACTGTAGACTACCATAGACCTTGGGAGACCCATGACTGTGGTCTACACCTGACTTTTAAGGAACAAAATAAAAGCGTTTTAAACTGGTAACCTGGAATGCACTTTCTTCTTCAGTCCTTCATAATAAGACATGATTTGAAATGTGACAATGAAGACAAGTCCAACAAACAGCTTTGCATTTTAAGTAAATGAGTTTAATTCTGAATGGGATGGAATCCAGGACTCGCTCCAAAATATGAGGAGCAAAACAGGTTGAAAGTAGGAGCATCAGGTCAAACCACACATTAGGAGAGTTCACGTCGTGGTCACATGAGAACCTTGACACCAAACGCCTTCTTCCCTTCGTCTGTGTGTGAGTTTAAGAAGAGTAGGTTAGAACCAAACACCCCAGGATTTCTCCATCCACTGTGGTGGATTGTTTCAAATGCTCTGAAGATGAAAAGTGACAGTGATTTCTCCCTCAATTCACTTTGGAAATATGGATGTTGGTCTGGCTGCTGCTGTGGAGCTCTTCTTGAATTTGAACATCTTATACAAAAAAACACAAATCTCTTTGGACTGCATGCCGTAGATGAGGGGATTCAAAGCGCCCGGCACGATGTAGTACAAGATAGCTAGAATTGTTCTGGTGTCCGTGAACTCCGGAAAACGATGCAAAATGATAACAAAGAGTCCACTCAGCATCATGATCAAATACAGCACCAAGTGAGTGCTGCAGGTCTTCAAGGCCTTACTGTTCAGAGACTTGTTTCTGCTGGTCAGACAGATGATTGTGATTTTAGTGTAGGTGAGGACCATGCTGCCCACAGACCCTGAGAAGAGGAGGACGGTGAACACCAGGCCGTAGATGTTGTTGATGACCACGCTCTCACAGGAGAGTTTAAAGAGGGCGGCGTTGTCGCAATACGGGCCTCGGATGACGGACCGACAGCGGTTCAGTCTTATGGTCAGACCCAGCAGGATCCCCACAAGAACCAAGGACACCCCCCAAGCAGCAAGTGTCAGTTTCAACAGCATCTGGTTGGTCATTATGGCAGCGTACTGCAGGGGTTTGCAAATGGCCACATATCTGTCCAAGGCCATAATCATTAGGACGGTGTGGGTGGTGGTGCCGTACATGTGCAGGATGAAGGCTTGAACTACACATTCGTAGTAGCTGATGATGCGTTCGGAGACGGGACGCAGCATGTTCATCAGCAGGCGAGGCAACAGGATGGTGTTTCCAAGGATGTCATTGAAAGACAAATTCCAGAAAAGAAAATACATCGGCTGATGAAGGTTCCTGTCCAGGAAAACAATTGCTGCAATTCCCACGTTTGCTACGATAATGAACAGGTAGGAGAAGAAGAGGAAAAGGAACAGAGGGTAAACGGAGTCCTGGGAGAGAAGAAGTCCTTCCACCTGCAGCGTCAGGCTGTTGTAGGTGTAGTTCTCCATGGTTCTGACGGCTGTGATATCACATCACATCACATCACCACCATCATACAGCTACTGTATTTCTGTCACACTTCATCATCATCAGTCACATCAAAATCCCGCTCCTGAAGTTCATCCTTGTCCACGACAGCACGGACTGAAAGTTGATGTTTTATAAAGACAGACGGAGACGTCCCTGGGGAACGTCTCAGCCCCGCGATGTTAAGGAAACAGATGTAGTTAGGCAACTTCACCAGCAGGGTCGCTGTTTCTTGACTGCACTCTTTGGATTAGATACTGGATAGAAATGGCATTCATTGAACTGTTATTACCTTCACATTAAATCAAAGGTATCAAACCACTGGTTTTACTGTTGAATTAGATGTTTTAACTTCACGCACCTTGAACTCAGTGTCACAAACTCCTTTTTCATCCACATCCATTTATCCACCAGCGGTCACCTACCTCGCACCTACCTAGCATGTTTGACAAACGTTTGATGGATGACTGATCTGTTGCAGATATTGTACAGATATTAAGTCTTCTTCTTCTTCTTCTTCTGCTTCTCCTTCTTCTTCTCAACAACCGTATCCTGGACAGATTTTCAGTCTCTTTGTAAAAATAGCTACAGGTTGACACCGGCCTTCCTCCACATTGGTACTTTATTAAGTAGTTTATTATTGTGAAAACATTCACGGCTTCATTTCTTCAACATATAAAATACTTTAATTTTTAACCAAGGACAGTTTTATTAGTGCAAAACAAATGGGTCAGAAACCGTCGAATCTCTTTGGACTGCACTCCGTAGATGATGGGGTTAAGGCTCCCGGGCACGATGACAAAAAGGACGGCAGCCAGTTTCCTGTAGTCTGAGTACTCGGGAAAACGATGCAGCGTAATGATGACAGAGCCGCTCAACAGCATGATCATGTACACCGTCAGGTGGGTGCTGCAGGTCTTCAAGGCTTTGCTGTTGAGGGACTTGTTTTTACTGGTCAGACAGACGGCCGTGATCTTGGCGTAGGTGAAGAGCATGCTGCCTGTAGAAGCTGTGAGCAGGACCACGGTGAAGGTCAGACCGTAAACGTTGTTAATGAAAACACTCTCGCAGGAGAGTTTAAAGAGTGAGGCGTTGTCACAGAACGGGTTCTGGATCAGGTTCCTGCATCGACTCAGCCTAACAGAGAGACCCAGCAATATGGAGACCAGGAGGAAAGCCACCCCCCAGGCAAAGGCCGTCAGTTTGATCACCACTCTGCTGGTCATTATGGAGGTGTAGCGCAGGGGGTTGCAGATGGCCACATATCTATCGAAGGCCATGATCATGAGCAGGGTGTGGGAAGTGGTGCCAAACAGCTGCGTGGTGAAAGCCTGAACCACACACTCCTGATAAGTGATGACACGTCCAGAGGGTGGCAGTAAAATATCAGACAGCAGCCGAGGAATGATGTGAGTGCTTCCGATGATGTCGCTGACAGACAGGTTGCAGAAGAGGAGATACATGGGCTGATGAAGGTGTTTATCCACGACGATGATGATCAGAATACCCAGATTCAAAACAATGACCACAATGTAGGAGATTAGGAAAATGAAGAAGACGGGGTACGTGAATCTCTTTGCCACCTTCAAACCTTCCATTCGAAGAGTCAAACTGTTGTACGTGAAGTTCTCCATCCACCTGAAAACAAAGCAGACGTTGTTAGATCGTCCCATGCAGCCGAGGACGACTGGAATGACATGAACGCTGCAAATACTGTAAGGTGTGTCACTTACCCCTGCCGTCTGACCAATGGTCATCATTCACAGAGCAGAGCAGCTGAGAAATGCCAAGCAACAAAGAGCGCTCGTACTTTTATGCAATTCATGTACTGAACATCGGGGGAATCATCGAGCAATCGTTGTGGGATTGCAGAGTGAGAGCATTAATTCACAATATTCTCCCTGAGTCGAACAAAAAGGGCATTTCTGACCTCGGTCTTTTCGGCAGCGTCGCACTATGTTAGGACAAGACGGGTTTCAGAAGAAAAGATCTGTGGGCTGGTGAAGGTGCTCCTCAGTGGTGATGATCATCAAAATATCAGCGGAGGTCAACAGATCCCCGATGTTTGGGGTCATGTAGATGTTAGTGCCAACCAAAAGAAGGGAAAGTGACCCAAGAGCAGGACGATGACAGACAGAACTGACATACGTCCATGCGGGTCAGTGTGGACCTGTGGACATGGAAGGTTCATTTGATCCAGTTACTGAATGTCTCCAGTCAGTGGTGGTGGATGAATCAATAAAAAAGGGTTTGACTGTGGTTGAATTCAACTGTTTTCACTCTGGGCTGAAAGAGGAAGAAGAATCAAAGGCCAAAAATGTTGAGCTCTGATGTTGTATTTACAGCTGGGACTAAACCACAACAAAACAGCATCAACCAACAAATGAACAACATTTACAACATTCCAATAATTGATAGAACAAAATAAACCTTTATTCTGCCCCCGGTGACTGCATCGCTTCAAATACGTTCTCTAGTAAAAACACCACAAGTTTATTCATGATGTGGATCAAGTGCAGTCGTGTGGTTTCGATGAAGTTTTCTGGAAAAGAACTGCCTGATCTCTTTGGACTGGACTCCGTAGATGACCGTGTTCAGACTCCCAGGAACGATGGTGAAGAGGAGGCCGGAAATCTTGGCGTAGTCTTTGTACTGAGGAAAACGATGAAGGATGATCTGAATGTTCCCACTCAGCATCATGATCACGTAGACCACCAGGTGAGTGCTGCAGGTCTTCACGGCCTTGCTGCTCAGGGACCTGTCCTTCTTGCTCAGGCAGACCACCAGTATCCTGACGTAGGTGACCAGGATGCAGCCCAGCGAGGACACGAACAGCAGCGCGGTGAAGGTCAGGCCGTAGACGTTGTTAACGTGCACGCTGTCGCAGGAGAGTTTGAACAGCGACGCGTTGTCACAGAACGGGCCTTTGATCAGAGTCCTGCAGCGACTCAGCCTCACACTCAGACCAATCAGAACCCCCACCAGAACCAAGGGAACGGCCCAGGCAGAAACTGTCAGCTTGATGACCATCGTTGTGGTCATGATGGCTCCGTAGCGCAGAGGGTCACAGATGGCCAGGTACCTGTCGATGGCCATGGTCATGAGGACAGTGTGAGAAGTGGTTGCAAACAGTTGTACGGTGAAAGCCTGCGTCACACACTCGTAGTAGGAGATCAAACGTTCGGGGGGGAGGAGAACCAGGTCCGCGAGCAGCCGAGGAATGATGCTGGTTCCCCCGATCAGGTCGCTCACGGAAAGGTTGCAAAACAGAAGATACATTGGTTGGTGGAAGTTCTTGTCGACAACAACTAAAACTATGATGAACACGTTTGTTATCACCAGGAAAATGTAGGCTAATAAGAAGAAGAAGAAGAGAGGGAAGGTGTGCTCCTCAGACACAGTGAAGCCCTCCATTTGCAGCCTGAAGCTGTTGTGGCTGTAGTTTTCCATCTCCAAAGACAATGACATTAGATCACGTTCAATTCTTAAAAGGAGACGAAACGCACAACCAAGGTGCCGTCAAACAGCAGCCACCTGGACGCCCTACGGGAGAACCTGCCTGCAACCAGCCATCAGTCCGTTTGGGTGCTGTTTAGTGAAGACCTCAGTTTTACCTCAGGGAAATATTTCTCCTAACAGCCTGGTGGTGCAGAAACTACAGTTGTTATTTCTGCGCGCGGTACGACTGTAACTAGGCAACTCTCCCACGTCAGCATCTCCAAATTCGCCGTTCTTTTCAACAAACACAGTCCAAAGTCCACGCGGCCGTTTCCAGAGTCTGATCTATGGCCGCAGCTCCAAACCTGTGTTCTATCAAGGACGGAAAGGTGGGAAATGACGAACAAAACACAATTCAACAAGTTTGTTGCACAGACACATGGAGGTTGATATTCAATACTGATGAGTGGCACAATCACAACATCTCAGGAGCAGAACTGTTCTTCCAAAGAGACAAATACACAGGAAACCACAATCCACTGCTACACGTGGACAGTTGCAGTATTACGGTGTATCTGTGCAAGGAGGTTTTTGTCTGTTGTCCCGTGGTAAAAACACATGATTCATTCCAGTTCTGTCAGCAGTAACTACATTTTATTGGTTGCTTCTGATTTATTGGAAAGAAATCTTTTAGCCAAAAAAGTTCTGATCTCTTTGGACTGGACACCATAAATGACTGGGTTCAGACTCCCAGGAACGATGGTGAAGAGGAGGCCCGAAACCTTGGCGAGGTCTTTGTACTGAGGAAAACGATGAAGGATGATCTGAATGTACCCACTGAACATCATGATCACGTAGACCAGCAGGTGAGTGCTGCAGGTCTTCACGGCCTTGCTGCTCAGGGACCTGTCCTTCTTGTGCAGGCAGACCACCAGTATCCTGACGTAGGTGATCAGGATGGAGCCCAGCGAGGAGACGAACAGCAGCGCGGTGAAGGTCAGGCCGTAGACGTTGTTGATGAAGATGCTCTCACAGGAGAGTTTGAACAGCGACGCGTTGTCACAGAACGGGCCTTTGATCAGAGTCCTGCAGCGACTCAGCCTCACACTCAGACCAATCAGAACTACCACGAAACAACAGGGAACGGCCCAGGAGAGGACCATCATCCTGAAGACCAGTTTGTTGGTCATGATGGTACCGTAGCGCAGAGGATCACAGATGGCCACGTACCTGTCGAAGGCCATGATCATCAGCATAGTGTGAGAAGTGGTTCCAAATAACTGAACATTAAAAGCCTGAAACGCACACTCGTTGTAACTGATGAGACGTTCAGAGGGAGGACGTAGAAGATCAGCCATCACCCGAGGTAGGATACAAGTACTTCCGATGATGTCACTGGCTGGAAGATTACAGAAGAGTAGATACATCGGCTGATGGAGATTCCTGTCAAGGACAATTAGAACCAAAATAAATGTATTTCCCAAAAGTAGGAAAATGTAACAAAAGAAAAAGAAGAAAAACAGAGGATACGTAGATGCCTGTGCAATTCTGAAGCCCTCCATCTGGAGGATCAGACTGTTGTGAGTAAAGTTCTCCATGACTTTGAAATGACCAGTATTGTCTTTGTCTGTTTGTTGCGTGTGTTTAAAAGTCTTCAAAGACACTAAAACAAAAAACACATAAAGTCCACCCTAACAACAACAACAACAACAACAACAACCGTAGGAGCCGACAGGTACCGTGGTACTAACACTTGTCAGGTGAATGGTGTTCACCAGCAGCAGGAAGAAGATTCTGGTTTATATAGCTGGTTTACAGCACCACCTTTAACTGAGGTGCAGCATGGGAAAAAATACCCCAAAGTAATAACCAAAGCTACTGTCACATGTCCAACTATCAGCAGTAACCACTAATGTGAGACTCGGAAATTCAGCAGACATTAATGATTGTTGGGAACACAGGGGTTACAGGAAAAATGACTGTTAAATTAGCCCCGTGCTAATTTAATGGACAATGGACATTTCACTAATAGGACATTCTATACTGGGTGTAGGTTAGGGTTAGGATTAGGGTTAGGGTTATCTGATCTGAAACTGAAAGCACACAGCAATGCTGCGGGCTAACAGCCAAAACCAAGGACGTGGGGAAAGACTCAGGATCGAGGTGGTGGTTGACATTGAAAGATTTGGGTCAGCACCTCTAATCACCAGACATACGGGTCGGGCACCAAGTTGAAAAAGGTTTCTTCTCTGTCCACAGACAAGGAAGTGATGGTCGAGGCACCAACAACACAAGTGCTCCAAACAAAATAGAGCGATGGACATGAGTGGAGAAGTTTCCAAGAAGATCTCATACAGTCTGAGCCTTCTGGGTGCAAATTCAAGGATAACCTTCTGAATACAGTACCTGTCCCTGGGGGAGTGGTTTCTCAACTTTGTGGATTTGTGTCAGGTTTGGGAATCCAATGGGGAAAAGGACGTTGGGTCTCTTATGAGTTTAACATTGTTTCCTAGGGGCCAAAGGTGTTGGTGGAACATCGGGGGGAAGGGTCTGGGAAAGGAAGAGAACTTGGGTGATTGACTAGGAAAGGCCAAAAGGGGCCTCTGAGGTGTATGTGTGAGGGAAGGCACAGGACTATTGTATCAGATATGCAAGTGAAGAGGGTTTTAGAAGTGTATATCTTTCACCAAATGTGTAAAGTGAAAAACAGAACCCCAAAAGTAAATACAACCAAAATATAACAACGTCCAAGACAAAGATCCAAGGCAAGAAATGTAGGACATCGAGGACAGAAGTCACCGCCGACTTTAATCACAGAAACGAGGCATGAGTTAGAAGGTCCTAGACCTTGTTAACAAACAGAACGGAAGTATTGTCTCAGAACGGACCTTTGATCAGAGTCCTGCAGCGACCCGTCTCACACTCAGACCAACAGAACTCCACCCATCACATAGGGACGGTCACCTTTGTCATCAGTTTGTTGGTCCTGATGGCACCGTAGCACAGATGGTTACCGATGGCCACATATCTCTTGATACGCGACGATGCCTTGAGCTGGAGGACGTAGAAAGTCCAAAAGCAGCCTGGGCACAACATCATTCTTTCCCATTACGTCCCCAACTGCAAGGTGGAAAACAGGAGATAGATCGGCTGGTGAAGGTTCCAGTCAATGGTTATTAAATATATGATGCCCAGATCCATCACAACCAATTTCACCTGCTGTTGAGCAAATGGAATAGACAACAGCTGGAAATTGTAGGCAATTGGCAGGACACACCCAATGAAGGGGTGGTGACCACAGACCACTTCTCAGTTCTGATGCTTCCTGGCCGATGTTCTCGTCACTCTTGAATGCTGGCAGCACTTTCACTCTCGTGAAACACCACGCATTTGCCAGAGAACCATTGGCAAATTGGCCACTGGTGCCATGAAAGCAGGTTCACACTGACCACATGTGACTAGCGTGACGTGAGTCTGGAGACATCGTGGAGAACGTTCTGCTGCACTATGCTCCAGCATGACCAGTTTGGCAGTGGGTCAGTAATGGTGTGGGGTGGCCTTTCTTTAGTGGATTGCATAGTTCCCCATGTGCTCGCCAGAGATAGCCTGACTGCCTTTAGGTACCGAGATGGGATCCTCAGACCCCTTGTGAAACCTTATGGTCGTGCAGTTGGCCCTGGGTTCCTCCTAATGCAAGACAATGCTGGACCTCACGAAGGCATTGATGTTATGGACTGGCCCAGTTGTTCCCCAGACCTGAATCCAACTTAGAACATCTGGGACATCATGTCTCGCTCCATCCACTGACGCCTAGTTGCACAATAGACTGTTCAGGAGTTGGTTGATGCTTTAGTCCAGGTCTGGGAGGAGATCCCTTAGGAGAACATACGGCGCCTCATCAGGAGCCCAGGCCCTGATCAATGCCCAGCCGTTGTGGGGAGTTCAAACAGGCACGTGGAGGCCTCACGCACCTCTGTTTCAAGGACATTACATCAGCCTTCTGTGTGTGATTTTGTAGACCAAAGTATTTATTCAAAATATTTTGTTCATTCAGATCTACAACGTGTTACTTTAGTGTTTAGGGATTATCGTTGTGTACGGTTGTATTCTGTGGTAGTGTTTGTGGCTGTTGTCGTGAAGGTGATTTCTGTGTTGAAGTATTGAAGACTTTGACCAAGAAGTATGTGTTTCTTTGACCAACGGTGGTCAAATTTCCAACAGTTCCCTGCAGGTGAACATGATGTCCTTTATGATGCAGCCCTCACCATTTATTCAGGCTGAGGACCGAGGCCCCCTAGTGGCTGGTTCAATTTGATTAAACCTATGTTGCATTTTAAACATGAATTCATGGTTTGTACACAATGCAATGAAAAACAACTGTCAATAAATGTCTATATATACAGATGTTCTTTGTAAATATATGCAGTATATTTATGTTTTAATATGTTGTACCAACGTAGTCACCTGTGCAAACACCACGTCACCACGAGTTTTTGTTGGAAAGAAGTCAAAGCAGCACAAACTTCATTGACTGATGACTCAGAGGAGTCACTGCTGGACCAGGGATGAAGACGTTTTATTCAAACCAACAAACACAATGAACAGGTCACAACTTTCGTGATGTCAAACGGAACTTATCAGACAAGAACTTCCTGATCTCTTTAGACTGTATTCCATAGATAATAGGGTTGAGACTTCCTGGCGCGATGATGTACACGATTCCGAAGAGTTTGGTGTAATCTTTGTGCTGAGGAAAACGGTGGAGGATGACCAGAATGCTTCCACTGACGATCACGATCATGTAGACCAGGAGGTGAGTGCTGCAGGTCTTAAAGGCCTTACTGCTCAGCGCCTTGTTCTTACTGGTCAGACAGACGATCAGGATCCTGACGTAGGTGACGACCATGCTGCCGATGGACGCCGTTGTCAGGACCACGGTGAAGGTCAGGCCGTAGATGTTGTTGATGAGGATGCTCTCGCAGGACAGTTTGAAGAGAGAGGCGTTGTCGCAGAACGGACCCTTGATCAGATTCCTGCACCGACTCAGCCTGGCGGTCAGGCCGATCAAAATGCCCACCAAGACCAACCCCACGCCCCAGGCCCATGCTGACAGTTGAATCACCATTTTATCAGTCATGATGGCGCCGTAGCGCAGGGGGTTACAGATGGCCACGTACCTGTCGAAGGCCATGATCATCAGCACCGTGTGAGTGGTGGTGCCGAACAGCTGCGTGGTGAAGGCCTGAACCATGCACTGGTTATAAGAGATGAGGCGTTGAGGCGGGGGCCGCAAGATATCCGCCAGCAGCCTGGGGACAACATGAGTGTTGCCGATAATGTCGCTGACGGTCAAGTTACAGAAGAGCAGGTACATGGGCTGATGAAGGTTCTTATCGATGATGATTATGGCAGAGATGCCCACATTCAGCACCATCACAAAGAGGTAGAAAAGGAGGAAGGTGAAGAAGACAGGGTACATGCTTCTCTCTGTGACCTTTATCCCCTCCATCCTGAGCATGTAGCTGTTGAAGGTCAAGTTGTCCTCCATCCTGAAATTACATCAAAACATCAGGAAATAAATCTGAAGGTTTTTCTCATCCTTTCAGACATGAAATTCTTCGTCAGTGACGATCCTTCTTGTTGACTTCTGTGTGAACGACAGCTTCCCTATTGATACACCTGATCCTGATGATGGAGACATAGGACATTCTGGATCTTTAGCTCGGCTCGTCACAAACCATTTGTCACCTGTGAAAGTTTTCTACAAATTCAGAGAGAAAACAGAAAGAGTCCGTCTTTGTCTCTGACCTCACTCACAGTCATAGTTCAACAAACCAACCTTTGGAAAAACCACAGAGACGCCAAAGACACGACGGTCAGGAATCAGTCAAAGGAACAGAGCGGCGTGTTGAAGAGTGCTGAGAGACACACTCAGCCACAGCCGTCAACACTGCCCCCTTTTATGGACGGGTTTCAACACTGGGGGAGTCAAGGTCGCTGATGACAGTGACTGTTACTGCAGAGACAACGTCCGGGGACACAGTGTCCTGACATCAAAAGTTTCACACCCCAGAGTTTAGAAGTTTTCATCGACTCCTGTCCTTTGGCCTTGACCTGATGATGATGAAACAACAGAACCTACTTTGTTTTCACGGGTCATTTGGTTTCTTTATGGAAACAGTAGAATCTGAACTGGACAGAGAGCAGGGCTCCAGAGCTCCTCTCGTACTGGACCAGTCATGGTTCTGTCACGTCTTGTATCATAAAGTACCACAGGTTCGGTGCCAGTTCCTGAGGTCCATTCACACTAGTCACAGAGTCATCTTTATTGAGTTTGGGTTCATGTTGTGAATGTGAGTGTGAATGAGGCCCAATGACGGACAAGACAACCGTCGACCTTCAACCCCGGCTTTGACGATGACCATTGAGTCCACCTGCCCCAGTGGCCCTGAGGAGAACACTGCAGTAGAACATTCAGTAGACGAAGATTGTACCAACGTAGTCACCTGTGCAAACACCACGTCACCACGAGTTTTTGTTGGAAAGAAGTCAAAGCAGCACAAACTTCATTGACTGATGACTCAGAGGAGTCACTGCTGGACCAGGGATGAAGACGTTTTATTCAAACCAACAAACACAAAGAACAGGTCACAACTTTCGTGATGTCAAACGGAACTTATCAGACAAGAACTTCCTGATCTCTTTAGACTGTATTCCATAGATAATAGGGTTGAGACTTCCTGGCACGATGATGAACACGATTCCGAAGAGTTTGGTGTAATCTTTGTGCTGAGGAAAACGGTGGAGGATGACCAGAATGCTTCCACTGACGATCACGATCATGTAGACCAGGAGGTGAGTGCTGCAGGTCTTCAAGGCCTTACTGCGCAGCGCCTTGTTCTTACTGGTCAGACAGACGATCAGGATCCTGACGTAGGTGACGACCATGCTGCCGATGGACGCCGTTGTCAGGACCACGGTGAAGGTCAGGCCGTAGATGTTGTTGATGAGGATGCTCTCGCAGGACAGTTTGAAGAGAGAGGCGTTGTCGCAGAACGGACCCTTGATCAGATTCCTGCACCGACTCAGCCTGGCGGTCAGGCCCAGCAGAATGCCCACCAAGACAAACGCCACGCCCCAGGCAGACACGGTGAGCTTGACCAGCATCTTCTTGGTCATGATGGCGCCGTAGCGCAGGGGGTTACAGATGGCCACGTACCTGTCGAAGGCCATGATCATCAGCACCGTGTGAGTGGTGGTGCCGAACAGCTGGATGGTGAAGGCCTGAACGGCGCACTCATAGTAAGAGATGAGGCGTTGAGGCGGGGGGCGCACGATATCCGCCAGCAGCCTGGGGACCATGTGAGTGCTGCCGATAATGTCGCTGACGGTCAAGTTACAGAAGAGCAGGTACATGGGCTGATGAAGGTTCTTATCGATGATGATTATGGTAGCGATGCCCACATTCAGCACCATCACAAAGAGGTAGGAAAGGAGGAAGGTGAAGAAGACAGGGTACATGCTTCTCTCTGTGACCTTTATCCCCTCCATCCTGAGCATGTAGCTGTTGAAGGTCAAGTTGTCCTCCATCCTGAAATTACATCAGAACATCAGGAAATAAATCTGAAGGTTTTTCTCATGACCTCTGGGTAAAGACTTTTATTTTTATTTGGATTTTCGCAGGTAGCAGGTTAAACATTTACTAACTACAAACTAATAACACGTTCTCTCTGGTTGAGACTTGAGAAGACTCACGTCTGTGCTGCAGTGCTGGGTCATAACAGCAGGCACAGCCTAACCCTCCACGGCTGTAGGTGCGGCCCAGTTTTATAGATGGATCCTAACACCAGGGGAGTCCCGGCTGCTTACGCTAACAGCCCCTTCAGTCACTTTGCTTCATCCCCATCGCCGTCTTCTTCACATTGTGACGTAATGCTGTGGCTGTTTGTACCAAGGCTGTTGAAGACCCAGTTCTAGTCTGTAGATTTGGGATCATCTGGTCACCAGAAGAAAAATACAGAAATGGACGTCTTCCCGTCTTCAGTGTCCAGACCCGGAGGTGTTGGGTGGCCTTAGACCTGGATCTACCAGAGCACCATTGCAAGGTGTCATAAGTAGAGTTGAAGTTCATCATGGAAAATATCGGCCGGTGTCCACCAAGATGTCTTTGTGGCGCCATTGATTGGAGAACACATTGTTCCCCACCCAGATGTTCATGGTAAAATGGCATTCAAAAGAAAAGAGTTGGTGGAGCAACATCAACCAGGTGTAGAATAAAACTTTCAGACATTAATGAATCATTACCAGTTACATGTCAAGTCATTAGTACCAGCGTAAAGGACTTCTCTACAGGCACCAGCTGTACATTTGTCCCAGGTTAGTCTTGAACAGAGACCTTGTTTACTTGGACCAAGAGCAGTTTATTGTGCAATATTTACAAAGAGTCTGGAAGGTTCACATTTGCACAGAGTAGATTCAGATCCTATCATTGGTATCATCTGTAATCTGACACCTGATCATCTTCACACCGGCTTATTCAACAGCTTTATTTCCATGTGGCTTTAGTTTAGTGGACCAACCTGGACAAAAGTGACTCAACTTATTGGCCAAGAACTGTCTGATCTCCTTGGACTGTACGCCATAGATCACAGGGTTCAGACTCCCGGGCACGATGACAAACAGGATCCCGGAGAGTTTGGCGTAGTCTTTGTGTTCGGGGAACCGGTGCATGATGATGATGATGCTGCCGGTGAGAATCATGACCAAGTAGACCAGGAGGTGAGTGCTGCAGGTCTTCAAGGCCTTACTGCTCAGTGCCTTGTTCTTATTGGTCAGACAGACGATCAGGATCCTGGTGTAGGTCAGAACCATGCTGCCGATGGAGGCCGTAAACAGGACCACGGTGAAGGTCAGGCCGTAGATGTTGTTGATGAAGACGCTCTCGCAGGACAGTTTGAAGAGTGAGGCGTTGTCGCAGAACGGACCCTTGATCAGAGTCCTGCACCGACTCAGCCTAATGGTCAGACCCATAAGAACAGACACCAAGACAAAGGCCACGCCCCAGGCCGAGACCGCCAGCTTGATCACCATTCCGTTGGTCATGATGGCGCCGTAGCGCAGAGGGTTGCAGATGGCCACGTACCTGTCGAAGGCCATGATCATGAGCAGGGTGTGGGTGGTGGTGCCAAACAGCTGTGAGATGAAGGCCTGGACAACGCACTCGTAGTAGGTGATGAGGCGTTCGGCAGGAGGACGAAGGAGGTCGGAGAGAAGCCTGGGCACGATGTCGCTGCTTCCTAGGATGTCACTGAGCGAGAGGTTTAAGAAAAGCAGATACATGGGCTGGTGGAGGTTTCGGTCAATGATGATTAAAACTGAGATGCCCACGTTCATCACCACCACGAAAATGTAGGAAATCAGGAAGAACAGGAAGACGGGGTACATGGACTTCCCTGAGACGTTCAACCCCTCCATCTGGAGGGTAACACTGTTGAAAGTGTAGTTTTCCATCAGTCTGAAACCAAAGATGAAGAAGAGTCAGAGTTCATGGTTCCTGCTCAACACCAACATACGAGGCTTCCAATACGGTCCTTTTGTGTTCATCGGACCGGACCTCAAGTTCTTACATATTAGACAGAAAAAAAAGGATTTAACTTGACGTTAGTGCTAGAAACACAGAAACGTGAAATCTGTGCGTCACAGTTTCACCTCAACTCTGGATCGATGTGTTCAAACCTCAGACGTCATATTCAGGCCCCTCTACGTACATACAGTATATTTAATATACATATACTGTACATAAACACAATACATATATACAGTATACACATATTCTTTCAGGTTCTTCAGGTTCTAACCCTAACCCAGCTGCCAGGTTCCCACGGAGCTGCTCTGATATCAGCACCGTCCAGACCCACAGAACCTCCCGTGGACTCTCCACCCACAGGAAGGCTGTCAGTGTGGAGCAGTGGAGGAGACGGCTGCCCTCGAGTCCCAGGTACGGATAAGTGGATGAAGATGAAAACGGGGTCGACCTCACGCAGTTACCTGCAGGGACGTGGACCTGGACAGATGCGTCTTCTCTGCACACTCCGAGTGGGCAGCGTGGACACTGTGGAGACCTTCTTTTATACTTGGTTGTGAATAATTCTGTTGCGCTGCTGCTGTCACTAGGTAACGGCCGCTTTCCCAGTCCCACTGACAGGGGGCGACAGTAGCTAACTATGATACTGGGATTCTCAACAACAAAAAAATAAGTCTTTAAACATCTAACATTTATTTACGCCCCCCTGGTGTACAGAGTTAGTCTGGACAGTCGGGTTGTCCCCCCTGAGTCACAGGGTTCATCAGAAGGAGTCGATGAATGGAGACATCGAGCGTACACCCCATGTGACACGAGCCAGAGTTTTGTGGTGTGGTGGATGTAGGATGAGATGCGTTCTTCTGGAATGTCCTCGGGACTCATTTTTTAAGAGCTTAGAAAGGGTCGAATATGGTTGACAGATTAGTGGTAGAGGGCGCTAAAGGCACATGTGAGTTTGATTTTAATAATAAAACAACTGAAATGATGAACCCTTGTGTTCGGAGGCGCTGGTAGATCAACTGCTCCTACGACCGCTGGTAAAATTCCTATCAGATCCAGCTGCTTCACCTCAGGTGTTTAACTGGACCTGCAGTCAGAGCCCGGCTGTGACCAGAATAAAAGAGCAGAACCAAGACAGCTTCAGTGTTTTTTTATTTTTATCTGGTTATTGTTCAGGTTCATCACTTGTTACTGGACCAACAGCTTCTTGCTGAAGTATCTGATGATGCTGCCACGCAGCTCTCTGCTGATCAGGCCGTAGATGATGGGATTAAGAGCCGGGGGAACGACGATGAACAGGATGCTCAGGAACTTCTTGATGTTTGAGGAGGCGGAGGGAAACCTGTAGCTCAAGATGATGATCATTGAGGATATTTCAAAGAGCACGTACACCACCAGGTGCGTGGCGCACGTCTGAAAGGCCTTGTTGCGAACCGTCGAGTCACTTCGGCCGTGTTTCACGGTGGCGTGCAGGATTTTTATGTAGGTGTAAGCGATGACGACAAAGACCCCGGTGCTGACGCACCAGGTCATGGACAGACCTGGAGAAACACCACACAAACATCTGTCTGTCATCAGAGCTGGGCTGTTCCTGAAGGCATGGTCTACAAAGACTTCTTCCCTCCGCCCTCCGCCCTGGATGATGTGATCACTAACCATAGATGTTGTTTGCTGGCGTGGATTGACAGGCCAGGCTCAGGATCCCACGGTTCGTGCAGTACACGTGCTGGATGATGTTTCCACACAGTGGGGTGTTGGCATGAAGGCCGAAGAGCACGGTGATGCAGACCACGGCGGTGGACCAGGCCAGGGTGCAGCAGGCGTGCAGACGGGCCGGGTTCATGATGGCGTGGTACCTGAGGGGCTCACACACGGCCACATACCTGCAGACAAACAGTCAGCACCAGAAGATCCACTTAGGACTTCAGCCATACTCTACTCTACTCTACTCTACTCTACTCTGTATATTCCTGCAGGAAGGCTCACAGTATGGTGCTGTGAGATTTGGGTGGCAGTCGTGGAGACTCGGCAAAGAGGACCAATGGTTGAATGAATAAAGGGGTCCAGAGCCCTGAGGTTGTCTTTAGGAGAGACGAGGATGGACAGGACCAGGAATGAGGTGATTAGAGGGACAATGCAGACAGGAAGGTTTGGAGAAGACAGATGGAGATGGTTTGGACATGTTCAGAGGAGGGACAGTGGACACAGGTTGGTAGAAGAATGATCCTAGAGATGGAGCTACCAGGTAGGAGAGACAAAGAGGAGATTGATGGAGGACATGGAGGTAGTTGGAGTCAGAGAACAGGGGGAGATGGAGGAGGAGGATTCACTGTGGAAACACCTGAAGGAGAAGGAGAAGGAGAAGGAGAGGGGGACCAGACCAGAGGAGGAGGAGAAGTTTGTTTCCAGACCTTCTCTGCTTGTACAAGGTGGTTCTGTGGAATGAAGTCACTGACTGTCCTTTCATACAGACAAATGGTCAGTTGTTACTGAGGTCTTACTGAGGTCCAGACCGGACCCGGTCTCTCTAATACCTGTCGTATGCCATGACCCCCAGAAGAGTCTGCACCGCCACGCCGTACGTGTGCACACAAAACCCCTGGGCCAAGCCAGCGGTGTAGGCGATTGTTTTCTGCCCCATCAGCAGCTGCACCATCAGGCAGGGCAGCACGGCCGTGGAGCCCAGCAGGTCACACACCACCAGGTTACAGATCATCACGAACATGGGTCTGTGCAGGTTTTTGTCCAGGATTGTGACGAACATCACGATGCCGTTCCCAAACAGCACCACAGTGTAGTTGAGCAGAGCCAGGAGGAAGAGGAAGGCGCCGTAGCCGGGCGGGACGTAGAAGCCCTCCAACTCAAAGACGATGGGCTGGGTGAGCGGGGTGGGAGTGCTGGAGTTAGCCATCTGAAGGAGACCACCCAAGCCCACAACGCACGGTGTCCAAAGATTGCTGGTAGGTACCTGCGGTCACTCTGGTCCTGTTCCTGGAAGTGGCTCCGCTTTGTTTAGTCAGACCTTTTATGATGATTCTGTGATTGACGTCGCTCCACCTTCCCGCCCCCTCTGGGGTTCACCTCCTCTGTCCGCTGTGGACGGTTCTGTTCATGTCCTCCAGTTGGTCCAGGGACTCCTCCCCGGACAGACTGTCCATCCATGGTCTGAACAAACTTCATCTAAGAACTGGACCAGAAGCCCGTACTATACTGCACATGGTACACAAAACCCACATGAACCGTACCTCAAGCAACGTGAAGATGGAAAATCCAGAAGAATCTGGCACAGTGAGGCCCAGGAAGCCCTCCCACCCCCACCCTCACCCCCAGGCCTCCACCAGGTTGGGGTTAGAGTTTGTTGTTTGGAAAAGTTCAGTGAAAAACAAAGATGAAACTTTGTTGATGTCGTCAGCGTCGCCGTCGTCGTCATTGTTGTCATTGTTGTCAGGCCAACAACGTGTTTGTTAGTGTTTCATCAGACACCAGGTCCTCTGGGGGACAGTCTCCTCCACTCCCGTCATCCACACGAACGCCACTCAGCAACTAAGTTGACACAGTTACTGTAGAGTAACGAAGCAGCAGATGATGTAAGAACGCCTCCCTGGAGGTTCTCCTGGAGTTCTGGACCAGATCAATTGGAAAACTTCCCAAAGTCAAGGGCTTTAGGGTCTGTCCTGGGGGGTTCACCTGGTCAGTGCTACTGCTGGTCCATTCATTCATTCTTTGCCTGTGGCTGTCCCTGGTCCTGCTTCAACTTAATTCAATTTAAAGTGTCCGTGAGGGGTTCCTGGTCCTGAACGCCTCGAGAGACAGACAGAGAGTTGATGGTCCAATTGTCCAGTGTGAGTTAAATTAATTAGGAGCAAAACCCGAGGCACTGGGCTCAAAATGGACAGGAGGACAGGACCCTGGAGACCCTGGACCATCAGCTCCCCCAGTGGAACTGATGGACTGACTTGTTGGTGGTTCTGGCTGAAGAGCAGGTTCTCAGACCCCTCACAAACCACTGCAGTCCAGACCACAGACCCACAGTGGTCCCAGGTCCACTGGTTCTGTTGGGTCCAGACCCAGAGTCCAGAGTTACAACAACACTTTCGAGTTCTCAGGCTGTTGTACAAAGAAAGTTTTCCTGTCAGCGTCTAACACCCAGGAGGTTAATCTACTGCCCCCTGGTGTCAACGCTGCTCTGACAAACACCCAGTTCTGCCTGAACACCCCCGGGGGTAATTAGCATTAGAAAGTGTTGATGGAGGTGGAGGCTCACAGTGGACCTCATTAATGAAGGTCTGTGTTTCAGAAACAATAACAGACACACAGACAGACAGACAGACAGACAGACAGACAGACACACAGAGTGATGACACTCCAGGAAAGTCTGCTGCTCCAACTTCTCCAACTCTCAGAGTTTCAAGACAGAGAGATGAGTGTTAGCAAGAAGAAAGAGTCAAAGTACTGACTGACTGTTTTCTGTCCTGATGGAACTGGTTAGCTGGTACTTTATTGTCCTCAAGGGGAGATTCGTTCTTCCTCCATTTTCACCTTGTCACAGGATACATGGGGTTCTGGTTAGGATGGGGGGGGGGGGGGGGGGGGGGGGGGCTGGGTCATCATTGCTGCAGCAACTTCCTCTGGTACGGGCAGTGACCTCGGTCAGGTCGGTGTCGGCCTTCGACAGACAAAGGCAACGTTCTTCTCAGTTATTAAAGTTAATTAGTTATGTAGTTAAGCTGGTCCAAACCCTGTGGTACTTCTAGGCTGGAGAAGTAGCCGTGTTCTGACCCAGACTAGGCAGAGAGTCCATATCTCCTCAGTCCTGGCCCCTCTTCATTTTAGAATTCAATTTAAAGTCCTTCTCTCCATGGGCTGGAACCCTAACCCTATATAGTGGAGCTGATACGACCATATCAACCCACCAGAACTCTTCGTTCTCTAGGAGCTGGTCTTCTTGTGGTTCCACAAATCTCTAAATCTAGATTTGGAGCCAAAGCTTTCTGTTATCAGGCCCCTCTACTTTGGAACCAGCTGCCAGTTCTAGTCCGGGAGGCAGATTCAGTCTCTACTTTCAAAAGTAGACTTAAGGCTTTTCTTTTTGACTGTACGGCTCCAGCCCTAGACCCCACGTGGACCCCATTGTTGCCCTCTATCTCTTTCTCCCTTCTTTTCCTTATTCAACTTTTCTGTTCTACTACCTATTATTTGTGGTAGACTTAACACCTCTTGTCGGGGACCTTGAGTCCCATTGGCCTGGACCTGACACAGGACTCTGCCTGGACATCTTTGGCCCAACTCCCCTAGAACCCCACTGTCTGATCTGGACCCTGATCTGGACTTCGTCTTATGCAGCATATGAGCTTGATTGGACCCTGAATGGACTTTATAGTGTCCTTCTTTAATATGTAGTCTTTACTTGCCAATGTCCTGGGTGGGGATCCCCTCCACTGTCCATCACCCTGAGGTTTCTTCCTTTTTTCCCCTTTTTTTGGGAGTTGTTCCTCAGCCGGTGTGAGGGGACGGGAATATCTCTATATATTCTTTTTTTAATCTTGTTTTTTTTGTATGCCTGTTTGTAATGTGCCTTGAGATAACAGTTGTTATGATGCGGCACTTTTAACAAATACAAGTTGAAGTTTATTTCACAATGGCTACATCTGCTGGCCGTTCTGTGCACTGCTCCAACAGAGAGTTGGGAATTCTTGGCTCAACTGGAACTTCTTTACTTCCTGCAACCAAACTGAACGCTTTGATTCTATAAATGTGTTCCATCCAGCGGCACTAGAGGGCGTAGTTTACACACACAAACACGAACCAAAGCGTCATCAAGTGTTTATTGGATCAACACAAGTATGGGTTTCAACACTGGGCGCAGCAGCAGGCCCGTCGTCACTTCCTGTTCCTGTTCCGTGTGGTAAGATGAGTCAGGAAAAGAATGACCTCCTGACCCGCTGTTCTTCGGACTCAGACGTCCGCCTTGGCTAAGATGAAAATACTCATGAAGAAGACCATGATGAAGAACAGCCACATACAGAACCGATCCATGACCTTGGCCACTTTTCTCCATTCTGCAATGCGCAGCTGCGCCCTCCTCTGGTCGTGATAGGTACTCCATCACCCTGAGGTTTCTTCCTTTTTTCCCCTTTTTTTGGGAGTTGTTCCTCAGCCGGTGTGAGGGGACGGGAATATCTCTATATATTCTTTTTTTAATCTTGTTTTTTTTGTATGCCTGTTTGTAATGTGCCTTGAGATAACAGTTGTTATGATGCGGCACTTTTAACAAATACAAGTTGAAGTTTATTTCACAATGGCTACATCTGCTGGCCGTTCTGTGCACTGCTCCAACAGAGAGTTGGGAATTCTTGGCTCAACTGGAACTTCTTTACTTCCTGCAACCAAACTGAACGCTTTGATTCTATAAATGTGTTTCCATCCAGCGGCACTAGAGGGCGTAGTTTACACACACAAACACGAACCAAAGCGTCATCAAGTGTTTATTGGATCAACACAAGTGTGGGTTTCAACACTGGGCGCAGCAGCAGGCCCGTCGTCACTTCCTGTTCCTGTTCCGTGTGGTAAGATGAGTCAGGAAAAGAATGACCTCCTGACCCGCTGTTGTTCGGACTCAGACGTCCGCCTTGGCCAAGATGAAAATACTCATGAAGAAGACCATGATGAAGAACAGCCACATACAGAACCGATCCATGACCTTGGCCACTTTTCTCCATTCTGCAATGCGCAGCTGCGCCCTCCTCTGGTCGTGATAGGTACTGGCTATGTAGTCCATGTTCCTGTGTAGAGTCTGGAGCTGACGGACACACTGGGGTGTCACCACTGCCCCCTCTACACCCTGCTCCTCCTCCCTCCGACCTCCAGAGTGGTCGACGCTCACCATCAGGTCGTCCTTCCAGTCCATCTGCTCCGTCGGATTTCCACCACCTTCTGACGAGTGCACCGACCCGTCGTCTCCTGCGGCACCCCCCCAGACCCGTCCATTCCCATCCCGTTGGCTGCTCCTCGGGTGCGGCGGTGCTCCGTCCAACCGCGTCTCTTGTTTCTTGGACGTTTTCCCAGAGATGCAGTTCTCTCCGACCTCGTACACGAAACAGATGCGGGCCAGGTGTTTGAGGACGAAGCGCTCGGCCCACTGTGGGACGGGTGGAGCCTCCGGGCCGCAGTGGTGGATGTTCATGATGAAGATGGTGAGAGCCGTGGAGGCCGTGACCATGGTCATGGTGGCGATGTAGTACTTTCCTGTAAGAGACACAGAGCAGTGGTGAGGTTCTCCTCCCCGGTTCTCCTCCCCGGTTCTCCTCCCCGGTTCTCCTCCCCGGTTCTCCTCCCTTCTTCTGCCTGGACTTCTGTTCTTATGAAACTGAACAGTTCCCTTGTTTATGGAACCCAAAACTGTTACAACCTCTCTGGTCAGCTGGAGACCAGGACCATGGAGACCAGGTCCAGGCCAACAGGAGAACATTAGCTGGAGGTATTTGATGAACCACTGCCTGTTGGTCATCCGTGGTACTGCAGCCAAACAGATGTGAACTTCTACTTGACAGGCGTCCATTGTCAATGCTGCGTAAATTATTATAATTATTATTATAGACAACAGTTCATTGAACATCTTTGTTTATTTTAGTCCCAACAACAGATTTTCAACAGTGAATGTGAGTTTTTCTTCTTCTTCTTCTTCTTCTTGTGCTCCTGTAGATCCTGTAGATCCTGTAGATCCTGTAGACCCATCTGTTGCTGCTCAGTGGTTTTGGGGCCCATGGGTTTTGGGGACTGGGGTGAGGACCAGGGGGGCAGAGTTCTTGCCCCCGTCTTTACCGCAGGGGTTGAAGAACGGGTAGATCTTTTCGGTGAAGGAGCAGCCAGTGAAAGAGTGGATACACACAGCAGTGGTGACGTCATAGAAGGAGAGAAGACCCGCCTCATAGTCCACGAAGACCCCCACCTTCTGAGGCGGCCTCCTCTCAGAGGACGCACCCAACGACCAAGGAGGCGTCTGCTTGTCTCCCATTCTTAGAGACATGGTCCAGAACCCATGTGAAGGGTCCAGGCTGACCTGGCCCTTCCTGTTGACCGACTCTCTGGCCACGCCCAGGTCCCACTTGGTCTTTCCTCCAACTTGGACTTCGTAGTAAAATCGTCCGGCTGAAAAGCCCTGCCTCGCCAGGACGCCGGCGTAATAAGAGAATCTTTTTGAAAACTCTGGAAATTTTTGGTTGGCGTCTGCGAACGTCACCCGTTTACAGTCCGTGGACAGGAGCAGCCAGGGGTTGGCCGTCTCAGGGTCAAACGTCATGTCCACGGCATACTCCTGGACTTTTCTCAGCTCCGTCTCAAAGAAGGACTGGATGTTCCTTGAGAGCTGCTGTTTCAGCTCCATCACCGTGGCAACTGTGGCAGCCTTCAGTGACGGAGGTCTCACGTCCACGTTTGACCAGTTCTTGGTAGGAAGAGCCTCTTTGAGGGACTTGAAGTGTTGGAGAAAGAACACCTGGTCTTCCGAGTCGGAGAGCTGGTCCAGCTCACGGTCTCTCTGCACCAGGAGCGCGATCTCCTGGTCCAGCTGGAGAATCTGGCCTTCTGCGTGTTTCTCCATTGCCATCTGCTGGTCACTGATCATCGCAGTATATGTAGTCAGTGTTCTGTCGACGCAATCTTTCAACGTCCTCAGAACCAGAACCCCGTCTGCTGTGTCTCTGTGTACCAGCGTGGTACCGGACTGGACCGCCTTCTTCATCTTTTGGACCTTCATGGATCTCATCTCAATCATTCTTTGAATCTTCGACTTGGACCGGCTCAGCAAAGTCTTCTTCTCCTCGTACTCTTTGCTCACCAGCACCACCGTGTGGTCACCATGATCTGCGCTGGAGCACATCCTGCAGATACACAGCTCGTCTGTCCTACAGAACAGTTCCAATGGTCGCTGGTGCTTCTGGCACAAACCGTCTTTGGGACTTTTCCGGGGACTGACGAGCGAGTGCGCTTTCAGTTCCGACACCATCAGGTGGAGCTGTGGAGCCTTTTCTGTCCTCCCACTTCTGAAGTGGTCAGCCATCTGGGAGATCAAGGCGTTGACCTGCAGCTCAGGCTGCGTGGAGAACATCTCCTCACACATGGGACACGTGCACGGACTGTTGAGCTGCCAGTGTTTAATGATGCACTCTTTACAGAAGTTGTGTCCACAAGGTGTCGCCACAGGCGCAGTGAACAGCTCCAGGCAGATGGAGCAGACAAACTGGTCTTTTGTCATGGGGGGACAGGAAGCATCCATGTCTAAACACAGAGAAGGAGAAGTAAAGAGTTACTGGGACGCTGGCTCAAAGAGAGAGTCAACGAGTCCATCCATGATCAATGTCTCCGTCTCCTCCACTGGGAGGCAGAGTGGGTGGAGTCATTGGTAACATGACAGCCAGTAACTGTAACACTCGCAGTAACTGCACTCATGTTTGTGAGGCTTTGTTTCCTTGGCGATGACATGACAGGTGTTGGGTTATTGGACCAAACAGCAACAGGAGACCAGTCCCGGGAAAAAAAGACAGTTCCTTCAGAATCATCATGGGTCTGGTACTCACCAGGTGGTCCGAGAACCGACGGCGTTTCTTAGAAGGCACCGATGAAGTGCTGGAACTGAAGGAGTGGAGGAAAGAGCATCTCAGGTTGAGTGAGCTCCGCCCTGGAGTCCACAGCCGTCAGGCAGGTTCTGCAGAAAGTCCCCGTAGGTTTGGCCACATTCCTGAACAAGTGATACAGATACACGCAGAACGCGGAACTCGACATCTCGGCCACGAATAAAGGGGCCATTCACTGGTACAAACACCAGAGGCGAGCGGTCACTGGGGCAGTGGCCTAGTGGTTAAGGAATTAAGGACTTGGCTCCGCAAGGTTTGAATCCCCCTACTGCCAGGTAACCACTGAGATGCCCTGATCATGGCATCGTCCCCGGGCGCTCATTATCTGCCCACTGCTCACTTTGATGACGGGTCAAATCTCGTTGTGCGCTGTGGTGTGAACAAAAGGAATTGAATCTTTAATCTCAACCGGTTGATAGTACCAGCAGCATGAGAGCGGTGGGTGGACGTCACAAACCCAGGTTCTCCGCTGACCATTCCTCCCTGAGCTCTGCTCACCTATGAGGGGGACGCTCTCCGATGGCGGCATGCTCTCGGCCACCAGCAGCTGGAAGACCGTCAGGGCCAGCAGCACCGTCACCCCCAGAGAGACTTTTTCACCCGAGTCCGCGGGCAGGTAGAAGCCCAGCGGAGCCAGGAAGGAGATCATCATGCAGGGGATGAGGAGGTTTAAGATGTAGAAGGTGGCGCGTCTTTTCAGGTGGAGGGTGAAGGTGATGTCAGGGTACGGTTCTGAGCAGCAGCCGTAAAGTATGGCCTTCTTCTTGGCAGGCATCCCCAGGACCTGGGGAAGGAGAAAACAGAAAGAATGATGAGAAGGAACGGAGCAAACCCTCGGAGTCGGAGGACTTGGCTCTGGATACGGCTGACCTCCCACTCCACGTTGGCCACAAAGTCGGACAGGTCGGCGCTGTCCAGAGCGTTGAACAGATTCATCTGGTTTCCATTGTGAGTCCAGGAGCCGAAGGTCAGGGCGCACTGCTGCAGGTCAAAGGGGAAGAAGGCCACGTCCACGGAGCAGGAGCTCTTGGTGATGGCCGGCTGGTCCCAGGTGACCTGACCGTCACTCTGGAGGACCACGTTGGTCTCCATGGAGCTGGAGAACTCATCGTCTGCACTTCAGGGGGGACGAGAAGGACGGGGGTGAGAACAGATGGGACGCGGGCCCCGGGCCCCTCCCCCACACCTACCTGTTGTAAAGGACGATGTCTGGTCTCCAGACGTAGCTGCTGGGGATACGCACGGTGTCCAGCCCGTCATAGTCGTCCTTGGTCCAGGTGAGGTAGGCGTCCCTCCACACCTGCCGTATCCACAGGTACGACGTCAGGATCTGGTTACGTTCGTCCTGTTGAATGGACAAACATTTGTCACACACACACACACGCACACACACAACCACGGCATTAAAGACACGTTTGTGTGTGTGTGTGTGTGTGTGATTACCATGTCAATGATCTGAGACAGGGTGATCTGAAGGGTGACGTTGATGATGTGGTCAGTGTTCTCCACCGGCCTCAGAGCGCTGGTGTAGTTGGAGAACAGGTCTCTGAGCAACTTCCGGGCGAATCGGCCATGAGCGGCCGAGCATCCTGGGTAAGAGAGAGACAGAGAGACGGAGAGAGAGAGGGTGAGAATGGAAAACAGACCTGTCTTTCTGTCTCCTTCTACACCCTGGCCCTTTCTTCTGTGACTCCACAGTCTGTGGAATGTTGGGACGTTGATCTGCAGCTGAAAAACACCTCCAGTTGAAGAACATGCACAAAAAAGGCAGGAGATGAAAGTAGGAGGGTGGAGGGTGAAGGGGCGGAGGAGGGGGTGAGATTCTTTCTACAAAGATGGGAAGGTCTGATGGTGTCTATCATCGGTCAGCGAAGGTTCTGTGTCCCCTCCGTGTGATCGCTCGAACAGGACATCGGAGCAGTTCATTCGGCAGCTGCAGCTCCACGGACCACCACTAGGTGTCCATCTGATTTATACACACGTCTGAACGAAGGCGCTCACCGTCTCTGAACACACACGCACACGTTCCCCTCCTTATATGGTCGTTCAGTTCTGACCACTGGGCCGGGGTCAGGTGACCTCAGGCCTCCCCCCGGTGTGTTTGTGGTCTCAACAACAACAGTCGACGTTCTGAAAGTTTGACCAACAGGAGCAGACGACAGGATGATCTGGGTGAAGACGCTGAAAGACAGATATCTGCAGAGTCAGGATTAGTCAGTTTTTACCTGGTGTGAGGAGCAGGAGGAGGAGCAGGAGGAGCAGAGAGCTGCAGCAGAGGAGCTTCATCTCACTGTGGTTGGTCACTGCTGGTCAGGATGGATCGTCACACTGTGGTCAGTGGCAGCAGCGCAGGAGTCAGATGGAGGCGGAGGAGAAGGAGGAGAAGGAGGAGGAGCAGCTGGTCTGGGGCCTCCTGCAGCAGCTGTAGTGCAGCGGTCCTTCCATGTTAAAAAGAAAGAGATGAAGCATGAACCCAGACTGCTGGTACTGGAGGTCCATGGTACCATGTGGAGGGGAAGCTTCATGGTGTGATGCCCAACCTGTGGCTCAGGGCCATTAGATGTATGGCTCTCAAACTGAACCAGGTACCAGTCAGTCAGAACTCGACTTTCCTTGGACAGAGACCACAATCAAGTTTAAAGGAGGAACTTCTGACAATAAGAACCAGACCTGCTCCAGGTTTCCTCTGTTGATCCAGACCGTCGTCTGTGGTCTGTGTCTGCTGCAGGTTTCAATGTTTCAAACCTTTTCAAAAACATGAACATTTAACATTTAACTTCAGTTCATTTTCTCATCCTGAGACACAGAATCCTCAATGCCATCATCATCATCGTTGAGCTCATGTTTCGCACAAAAATGTGTTGAGATGGAAGAGGAGTGATCTCCACTGATCCTCCGCTAGAGGGCGACAAAGCGTTACGGATGTGAGCTTGGTTTCCTGACGGCAGATCCAGTTATTGGCGCCCTGTCTTTCAGGGTCGTAGTTTCTTGGTGTCGGTGATATTGGGGACATAACCACGGACTGCTCGTAAACAAAAGAGTCAAATTTTGACAGTCTCAGTCTCATTCTTCACCATTTTACTGTAAACTGACGTAATGACACTCTGCGTTTCCATTGGACAAGCCTCCTGTCGCTCTGTGACGTCACAGCCAATGGCGGCCGGCAGGGTTTTTACAAACTGACAGCCGCCATGTTGTGTTTTGAGCAGGAGGATAATCCGGAAGCTGAGTCGAAGTGTTGTCGGCGGCGGCGGCGGCGACGGCGGTGGCGGCTCCTCCGAAGCAAACGGCGAACGAACCGAGCCTGACGCCATGAGCCGCCCGTCCTCTGCTGGAGGGGGAGGCTTCGGAGCGGGTAAAGCGGGGGGAGTTAAGCACGGAAGCTCCGGAGTTGCGGCGGCGGCGGCGGTGGCTGTCGCATCCTCCACGGCGGAGAGCTCCGTTGCCGGGTCGGGGTCCGTGGCCCCATTCACCGCCGTCGCCCTGACGCTGTCCTCGGCCGGTCTGCCCGGGCAGCCACCGGAGCTGGCGGCGCTGTTCGAGTGTCCGGTCTGCTTCGATTACGTCCTGCCGCCTATACTGCAGTGCCAGTCGGGTCACCTGGTCTGTAACCAGTGCCGCCAGAAGCTGAGCTGCTGCCCCACCTGCCGAGGCCCGCTCACCCCGAGCATCCGTAACCTGGCCATGGAGAAGGTGGCGTCCACGCTGCCGTTCCCCTGCAAGGTAAACACACACACACACACACTCACTCACTCACACACATCGTGTCACGTGACTAGGGGTCAACCCAAACCGTGGTCTGGTCTGAGGTTCACCGTCTCTTCCAGCCCCATGACTGGGATTCATGATCTCCTGTTGTTGTTGTTGTTGTTGTTATGGTGACAAGACTGAAGACTCTTTTAAATTGGAGACATTGGAAGTCACAATCACAACAATCTCTTCACCCGTCTACACCCGTCTTACAGCTCCACTCCTCTGAGCTGGCCGACATGGTTGCAGTGGTTGGTGCTTTTGCGCTTCAGCAGAGAAAGACAGGTTATTCTGAGCATGTAATGGGCCGGGTCTGGTTCTGGTTCTGTTGACAGGCCCAGAACAACAGAGTGAGGTGGCAGCAGGGGGCTGATCCAAAGATCATGTTCTCCTCCTGTGGGTCAGAGATCAGAGAGGAGGAGAGTGGTAGGGTTGGTCACATGACACCTGCTCCGGTGTCAGCAGTGATCCAGAACGTTCCGTCACGGAGTCATTAAAGTTGAATTGGAAACTGACGAGGACTTCTTACCCATGATCCTTCACTGTCAGTCTGTGGTCAGACATTGGTGGAGGAGAAGCGTTCTCCAACAGTCAACGGTGTGTGTGTGTGTGTGTGTGTTGTTTGTTTTCAGTGATGTGTTCAGGGACATTTGGACAAACAGCTGTTTCTGATGTGTGTAAGAGCGCCCCCTGTGTGTCTCTGAGGTAGTTCTCCTGAATCATTATCCCCATCCTGAAGTACCAGGAACTCTGTTTAAGCAGAACCCAGAGTCTATACGAGAAGAACTTCTGTTCCTACAGAACTGAAGAAGCCTCTTGGATGAGAGGTGAAACGTTTTCCAAAAAACTGGATGTCCAGTTGCCTAACCCTAACCCTAACCCTAACCCTAACCTCTTTAACCTTCTGTTCCCACCTGTTCTGATTTGGACAGAAACTCTATCTGTGATACCTGATCTTCTCCAACACTGCCCTCTGCTGGCTGCAGGAAGACATTTGTGTCTTGAAAGTTACTGTGATGATCCAGGACTCAGTGTTGGACCGCTCTTGTCTGTGTGTCCTCAGTACTCGGCGGCCGGCTGCCTGCTGTCTCTTCACCACACTGAGAAACCCGACCACGAGGAGGTGTGCGAGTTCAGGCCGTACACCTGCCCGTGCCCCGGCGCCACCTGTAAATGGCACGGTTCCCTGGAGGCGGTGATGCCGCACCTAATGCACGCACACAAGTCCATCACCACCCTGCAGGTGAGTGCCTGAACTGCACATATTGATGGTGTCTTGCTTGGTTCTGGTTCTACCTTTGTCTGTCCTTGCGTCCGCCCACAGGGGGAGGACATCGTCTTCCTGGCCACCGACATCAACCTCCCCGGAGCCGTGGACTGGGTGATGATGCAGTCCTGCTTTAGCCACCACTTCATGCTAGTGCTGGAGAAGCAGGAGAAGTACGAGGGCCACCAGCAATTCTTCGCCGTGGTGCTCCTCATCGGGACTCGTAAACAGGCGGAGAACTTTGCCTACCGCCTGGAGCTCAATGGAAACCGCCGCCGCCTCACCTGGGAGGCCACGCCCCGCTCCATCCACGACGGTGTGGCGACGGCCATTGTCAACAGCGACTGTCTGGTGTTCGACACTTCTATTGCTCACCTGTTCGCCGACAACGGTAACCTGGGGATAAACGTCACCATCTCCATGTGCTGAGGCCGTGGGTTGTGACTGTGGGGGCGGGGCCTGGAACCGGAACCCAGGAGGTGTGGACTTACTCTTCTGTCTGGATCAGCTGTAGATCAACTGAGCAGGTTGTGACTGGCCCGGGTCTGGACACAGCGATTGTCCGACTTCTGCCCCCTGGACTGTTTGGATTCTACTGGAGCTGAGCCCATGGTCCAGTCCGGTCAGAACATTTGAAAGGGACTGAGTTCTGGTCCAAAGTTTTCAAGGAAAAACCGAGGGTCAGTGGCAGAGCCACGATTGAGCCACCTGTAAACAGCAAGTAGAGTGTGGATTACCCACCCTCAGGTAACCATGGTTACCAGTGGAGCGTAGGAGATCAACCAGAACTACTGGTTCACTGAGGCCCGACCTGAGACTGGACCAAACCTCTCAAGTGTAGTCAGTCCAGTACATCAGTCCCAGAACCCACGTTGTCCTGTTACAGTCTCCGAGTCAGGAAACATCGGAACCAAAGACCAAAGATCCACTGTGACCAAACACCCGTCTGTACTGGTCCTGGTCTCAGAGCCTCATCAGACACCCACATTAATAATAAAACAGGAGGGCGTGGACTTTACTGGGTCACAGAACATTGTTGTTTGGTGGGTAAGACAGCAGGGGGCGATTTCTTCACATGAAACCGCTACAGCCTTGACCTCTGGACTACAGAAACTAGTTAGTACCAGTTCCACAACAGGAACTGAAACCAGTGACAGTACCAGGCCGTATCCTACTTAAATGGTTCCTGGTACTTACTGTTGGTAGCACCTTACTGCTGGGTGACCACTGTGACCCCTGACCCTTTACTGACCGGTTCGTACACACAGCCTTTAACTCTTAAAGGGGGCCGTTCCAAACACCACCCCCGAGCCACAGGTTGGTTCGCTTTAGTGCTTTAATAAAATGGACCAGTTGGAGGAGTGCAGCCATCAAAGTGTGTCATTTAGACCCGCCCCCAGCACTCAGGAGCCAATCAGATCAGGTTTCTTTCCACTCAGACGCCCCCATCTGGGGCTGTAGGGTAATACATGATTCTGACTGTGTGTTGATATGTTGGCACCCCCTGAAGGAGGCAGAGGGAAGAACAACTTGTTTTTCATGATATTTATTAACAAGCTAAAAAAAATAACATTTAGTCTGTGTCCTCTGTTTTCATCGCCTGTCTCTTCTGTCCTGACTGTCCCGCTCAATGTCTTTCCTTCTCCTGTCATCTCTGTCCACGTCTCTGCGTCTGTCTCTATAGCCTTCATCTTGTCTCCCATCGTCCCTGAGCCTTGGCCTGTTTCTGTCCTGCTCTGTCTCTTGTCTCCTGTCCAAGTCAGGATGTCTCCTCCTGTCGGAGTCTATCCTCCTCTCTGGCTCCTTGCTCGCTCTCTCTCCATTCTGGGTGTCCCTCACCCTCTCTCCCTTTGAGGAGTACTTGTCATATGAAGCGTCTTCTTTCTCCTGCTTGACCTTTATGGCCGGAGGAGACAAAGAAGGCAAGGACGACGGATGTCTCTCCTCAGCCTTCTTCCTTTTCTCCTTCTTTTTCTTTTTCTGTTTCTTTTCTGGGGAGAACAGCAGCAACATCACGGCTTCAAAAACTTCCATCATCATCATCATCATCATCAGTGCCATATTGACGTCCAACTCCGTGCCTCACCTTTCTTCTGCTTCTTCATAGGTAAGATGTAACTGTCCTCGTCCTCTGAAGATAGTGGCGCCTTCTGGACACTGGGAGCACAGCCCTCCTCCCTCAAACGCCTGGTCACGTCGTCCATGTCCTCAGAGTCCTTGGGTGGACGGTAGTCTTTAACGTGGTCCACGCGCATGGTCCGACCTTTGATCTGAAGGGGAATAAACCTCAGAGTGAGCCGTGTAATGGGAGGGGACAGGGGGTCCATACCGTCACAGGAACCCAGGCGTCACCTTGGCTCCGTTGAGGTTGTCCACAGCCAGGATGGTACTCCTCTGGTCCTCATAGCAGATGAAGCAGAAACCTTTGGACTTCCCCGTCTTCTTGTCGCGGACCAGGTTGATGTTGACGACTTCACCGTACCTGACAGGAAAGAGAGGGTGAACCTTCCTGTCCTGGAGTGTCTCAGTGAGAGGACAATTCAAGTACGCACTGAGAGAAGACGCAGATGACGTCGCCCTCAGTCAGCTCGTATGGAAATCCTCCTGCAGAAAGGAACGCGTTAACACGGGTCACAGTCACTCTGAGGCCGGACAGAAATCACGGGGGTCGGGCCGTTACCGACAAAGATCCAGGCGCTGTCCCGGTACACGCTGTGCCACGACACCGACTCCTTGATGCCCAGGTCGGCCTCACGCTCGTTCAGCTCATTGATGAGCTTCACCTTCGTCAATGGACTGAAAAAAGAAGGGTTGAAACCATGACGTGTTGAAGATCGAGCGCCATGTTCGTCCTTGTCTTGTTCACAGTAAAAATAAAGGTTAACATTCAGTTAGATGATGTTTGCTGATCCTCGTAGTGAGGGTTGGAGTTACTGGAGGAACGTGTCCATATAAACACGTCCACGGGCAACATTTTCCTCCTGTGGACGTGAACGTTCTCGGTCAACGACCTTTGGTAAATGTTTGCACGAGGACAGAATCTAACTGTAAAAATAAAGTGATTATTACTATCACGTCTTAGAGAAACAATCACTTACTTCATCTCCGCCGCAGTCGGAACGAGACCAACGCTAACACTGGCGCTAACGTACCACTTCCGTGTACTATTTCCGACAACTTCTGTATCGACTGCCCCCTGGAGGACTGGAGGTCTCTGTTGACCGCTTTAAGTACGAAATCTGTACAGACGTTCGCCTAATTAAAACATTTAAAACTCTGGACTCGTCACAACGGACAAATATGAAGAATCAACACAACGAAGCTCGAAGGGACAACGACTATCGTGACCTCCGAGACAGCAGGGGGCGCTGTCATGTTCTGGCTTTAGCGAACACGTAGATGACCCGGTAGAAAAACATCGCTCGGTCCGCTGTCAGACGGTAAGAACGAAATAACTGCGAATTTAAAGTCATTACAGAGCGTGTCTGTCCCCAACACGGTTTCACGTGAGCTGACGTTAGCCACGAGCTAACCTCTGGAATCTTCACCCTTGGATTACAAAAGAAGAGCCTTTCTGCAGGTGGTGAGCCCAGAGAAGTAACTTCTTCTCCTTTTGATTTGTCTCTTTTTCTGTTTCCACGGTGAATCATCCTTCTTCTCCATCTCCCCTGTTCTCTCCATCTTCTACTCTGGCTCCAACTAGCCCCATGTCCTCCATCAATCTCCTATTAGTATCCTACCTGGTAGCTCCATCTCTAGGTTCATTCTTCTACCAACGTGTGTCCACTGTCCCTCCTCTGAACATGTCCAAACCATCTCAACCTGTCTTCTCTAGCTTCTTTTTCTCCAAACCTTCCTCTCTGTGTTGTCCCTCTAATCACCTCATCACTGACCCTGTCCATCCTTGTCTCTCCTAAAGACAATCTCAAACAGCTTACATCTGTTTTGTCAGAGAGCGATTGAAAAATTCAAGTGTGACCTGCAGGTGGCGCCACACTGTCAGTGATTAGATGTGTGTTCTCTGGATGAAGGCTAACGTTTTTGTTGCTGTCTCCTTCAGCTCTGCAGCAGCAGATGATGATGATGATCTCTCAGCTCTTCATCCTGTCCTCCAAAGGCGACCACCTCATCTACAAAGACTGTATCTGCCCTTTGATCATCTTCACTCAGTCCTTATCAATCAATCAATCAATCAACTGGTCACCCTGATCATGTTACAACGTCCATAACTGAGTGTGTCAGTCCGTGGAGAGGCAGGAAATGATGTCATCAACGTGTTCTACGAGAAGCTCACAGCTCTGCCTGGAGACCAACCTCCAGTTGTCATGGTAACATGTGTGCAGTCACTCACAGATGAAATATTAGAAATGAAAGTCTGGTCCAGTCAGGTTTGGTCTGGATCTCCTCTCTCCTCAGAGTCACAGAGATCTTCACTTCATCCACATCAAGCTGGCAGGACTCTACTGGGTCGTCACGACAACGGCCTCCCACTCCTCCCCCTTCACTGTCATCGACTTCCTGAACAGGTCAGTGGTCGAAGTCAGGAAGCTAAGTCAGTGGTTGGGGGTCGGAGGTCAGCTCACCTGCGTGTGTGTGTGTGTGTGTGTGTGTGTCCAGACTGGCTGCTCTGGTCTCAGACTACTGTGGTCCTCTGTCCGAGCGGTCGGTCCAGATGAACTTTGCTCTGATCTACGAGCTGCTCGATGAAGTGGTGGTGAGTGACGTCATTGGTGTGACGTTGTCAGTGTGACATCATCAGGTGACGTGTGTGTGTGTGTGTGTGTGTGTGTGTGCGTGTGTCAGGATTACGGCTACATCCAGACCACGTCCTCTGACGTCCTGAAGAACTTCATCCAGACTGAGGCCGTGTCCTCCAGACCCTTCAGCCTGTTCCACCTCAGCGACGTCGGCCTGGTGAGTGTGAGACAACGGGGAGGGTGGGGTTTAGGGGGACGAGGTCACCAGTCTGTCCACTGTGTCGTTGCAGTTCGGAGCAGAGACCCAGCAGAGTAAGGTGGCCCCCAGCTCTGCAGCCACCAGGCCCATCCAGTCCAGCAGGGACCAGGTGAGGACCCTGAGCTCAGATGCTCCTCCTCCCTGGGTCATGTGCCCGTTCATCAGACAGAGCCTTATCTTTGTTTCCAGTGAATCAGAACTCTGTGTTTGAGGAACAACTGTTGGACTCAGTTCCTTGTTTCAGCAGAACATTTTTAAAATATTTGAACTTTAGGGAGGAAAAAAAAACCATGAACAGTTCAGGCTCTGAGCTGACCACCTGTCTGTCTGCCTGCCTGTCTGTCTGCCTGTCTGCCTGTCTGTCTGTCTGTCTGTCTGTCTGTGGTTTCAGGGAGGGAAGAGTGAGGTCTTCGTGGATGTCATTGAAAGACTCTCCGTCATCATCGGCTCTAACGTCAGTGACCTGATTGTGTCCAAGATCATCTCTGACTGACCTCCTTCCACTGCTCCTTATTTTTCCTCCTTTTCTCCTCCAGGGTGTGCTGACCAAAGCAGACGTTGAAGGAGAGATCAAAGTCAAGTGCTACATGAACAGCTGCTCAGGTGAGTCTCAGATCACATGGTCTGAGGTGTCACATGGTCTCTGTTACCTGTTGGTTTGAGGTGTTACTATGGACTGGTGAGTGAACCATCGATGATACTGTTTGGACTAGTGACAGCTCCATGAACCGGTTGTTAAATCACATGATCCTGGTTTGGTCCCACCATGAGACCTGTAGAACTGATGTTTGAGGTTGTGTCTGTCCCTGGATCAGAACTTCACCTCAGCTCCTTTTGTTCCTCTGTGACAGAGATGAGGATTGGTCTGAATGAGGAGTTCAGCATCGGCCGCTCCCAGCTCCGAGGTACACACACACACACACACACACACACACACACACACTGGCAGGTTCATCATCTGACAGTTCAGACAGAAGTCCAGGCTCTGTCTTCAGCAGGTCTTCATGAAGACATTCCTTGGTCCTCATTATTACTATAATAACAGTGAAAGAGTCTGGAGTTTCCCAACACACACACACACACACACACACACACTGAGCCCAGTTACTGGTCTTAATGCTGAGCTGCACCGTCCACTCGTCCTCTGTCCATCTTGAGGTCCCTGCTCCTCCTCACATAGATACTGTATGAGTGTATATCAGAGTGTATATTACGGTGTAACGGTTTCACCTGCAGTGACTGCAGACACTCGTCTGTCCACCGCCGTAGTTATTAGTGGAACAGTTGGATCGATTGTCTTTATCAGCAGCAGTAACAGCGTCTTCACTTTTTTCCGTTCCGCTTCGTTAACATGGACAGGTTACGGAGCAGCCGTACGCGTGGACGAGTGCCGATTCCATCAGGCTGTGAAACTGGACGAGTTTGACGACCACCGTATCCTGAAGCTGTGTCCCAGTCAGGGAGAGGTGGAGGAGTCGGCTGCAGCTGGAGCCCAGGTCTCTCTCCAGATTTAATTTTATTTTTGTTTTCTGACTTTTCTTCTTCTCTCAGCAAACAGTGATGCAGTATCGGCTGAGTGACAGCCTGCCGTCGGCGCCTCCCTTCAGACTCTTTCCAACCATTGAACGAGACAACGGAGGCAGGTGAGTGCACGACACACCAACCACTAGGGGGCCTGTGTTTGTAGCTTCAACAAAGTGCTGTGGATGATGAGTTCAGTTCCTGTCGCCCCCTGCAGGCTGCTGATCTACCTGAAGCTGCGCTGTGACCTCCCCCCAAAAAGGTCAGTGTCCCACCTCCATCAGAAATCACTGACAAAGGAATGAAAAGTGTGTCACTGACGATGGGCCGACGCCACTTTGTCTCTGCAGCTCAGCCATCAATGTCTCGGTGACTGTTCCCGTCCCCAAAGGCTGTCTGAGGTGAGTCCAGCTCTGACCACTGGGATGGAAATGAGAGTGTGTGTGTGTGTGTGTGTGTGTTCTGACAACATTAACAAAGCGGGACGCCTCAGAGACGGGTTAGAGTCACATGCTCCTGGTTTGTTAGTGAAAGTGTCATGTGATCAGATGATCCGTGTTTTTACTGGCACCGTCCTTGTGCAAACAGACAGTAGATTTGGTTAAAGTCTTCAAATACATGTAAATGGATCAGTCATGTGATCTGCCATGTGATCAGTCTGTCTCAGGAGCTCAGCAGTCCAGAGCAGAGGTGTGAGCTGAAGCCTCAGAGCAGGTCTGTGGACTGGAGCCTCCCCCGCTGCAGTGGAGGGACTCAGATGTCCGCTGTCTTCAAGGTCCACACACACACACACACACACTCCCTGACCCGGTCCTCACCCGGCCCTCACCCGCTCCTGTCTCCCTGTCTCCGCTCCAGCTGGACGTGCCTGGTCTGGACTCAGCCTCCATGTTGGAAGTCGGTCCGGTGGGTCTGACCTTTGAGCTGCCCCGAACCACCTCCACTGGACTGCAGGTCCGCTTCCTGCGCCTGTCGCCAGTCCAGCCGGGCCCCTCACAGCGCTGGGTCAGATACGTCACCCACTCGGACTCCTACATCATCAGGGTCTGAGGGGGACCTGGTCCATGCTGACCTGGACTTTGGCCTTGTCTCTGCCTTTTCTAATGTAGTCTTCCAGTCGCCCCCTAGTGGACACTGGTGTTGTTGTTGTTGTTGTTGTTGTTGTCAGTCTTTGACTTGTAAATCAGCGTTTTAAATATACTGTCCAGCTGTCCAACCTCTGGGCCGCGGGTCCAGCAAAGTGGACCTTTGGATAATGACGTCATTAAATAAACTGTTGGACCCTGAGTCCCCCAAACCGCCCCCCCCCCCGCTCTTCTTTATTAACACTGTTTTGATGCTTCGTGTTTTTTGTGTCACTACTGTCACACACACACACTCTCACACACACACATCCTGTCTTTACGGAAGTTCGCAGATGGAGGCGGGGCTAGTCAAATGAACACACACACACACACACATACACACAGGGACTGCTAGCTGTGGAGCAGTGTATGGACGCGGTCAGTTCGAACTAAGGCTCACTTCAGGTCCAGTCTTCACCTAGTGTCGGGATCCTGCTGCCGTCCGCCTGCCGAGGACATGGGCGACAAGGCGGGAACCAGGTGAGCGCTGCGGGGACCGCGGGCTCCGCTAACGGCGCGCTAGCAGCGGAGCTCACGACCTGAGTTAGCCTTTAGCTCCGGAGCGGCCGTTCACGACCGGACCGAACCGGAACCCGTCCCGCCGGGGCCGGGGATGAACGGGTCCGGTTGCACAGCCTTGTTGGTCAGGCGGGAAGAACCGAGCGCCGGAACGGAGGCTGTGGTCGAGCCCGCTCTGAAGCTGCGGTTCTTGGAGGCCAGTGTAGCCGAGCAGGGTGGGGTTGGAGCCGAGGCAGCACCGCCTCATCTGTCAGCGCTGCAGAAACAAGTCCGTTACTGACCGTCCTCACACCGAACCGAACTCTGTTTTCACCCCAGAACCGAGCACCGGAAACACATCGACGAACCGCACATTCGATCGGTTAGTCGGTCTGTGGGCCGGATGTTGACGGTGTCTTTTGAAGAGGGAACCTTGCAAGTAGTTTCTGAGAGTACCGCTACTACCGCAGGGGGCGCTAATTGGGGGTTGACTCAGATTCTGGGGCGAGTCCAACTGTTGGTCCAACTCTGAGTGTCGGTCTGGTCCACCTGTAGGATCCAATACATGAAGAAGGGAGGTGGCGTCGCCATCATGGTTGTTGGGGTCAGTACCTGGACCGGCCCGATCATTTGGTCTAGAACTGTTGACCCACTTGTTGTTGTTGTTGTTGTTGTTGTTGTTGTTGTTGTCGTCCAGGTCCACAGTCAGAGGCTGGAGCTGAAATGAAGAAACAATAGACAGGGGCGGGAAACCAAGACCAGGGTCACAGGACCAGTCTGAACACCAGTACTGCTGATGGTACTGTAGCTGAATTCTGCCACAACATCCACTGTTAATTAATTAATTTATTTTACTGCTGGTCCTGCTGGTGCAGATGCAGTGAGTGTGGACCTGGTTGGACAGTTGGTACTGTGGGACCTGGTATTGGAGTGATGATGCAGCATCTCTGGTCCCAGCGTTCCCTCCAAAGTTTCTTGGGTTTTTTTCCCACAATGTTCAGTTTGAAGCAACAGAACCAGAAGTTTTACTGAAGTTCTGGTCCCAGCAGTTCTATAACAGTTTGGACTAAAAAAGATTCAGTTCTAGTCCAGCCTAGACCCTAACCCCCCCCCCAGGTCAATCAGGGGCACAGAGTGTGGTCACATGGTATGTAGAGGTGACCAAAAGTTCTGGAACCAAAGTAAATCATTTAAAAAGGTGACGTGTCACTGATTCATCGTCTCGGTTGAGGAACCAACCCGGGGCCCGGGGAACAGGGACCAGGAACAGGGACCACGTGCCGTGGTCGACCCATGCTGTGAATTTAGTCACGCTGATGGTCGGTGAAATGACACAGGTGAGATGGCTCTGTGCTGATGTTTGCTCACGATGGCTGAGGATGCTGGGTAATGTAGTCTGTCTGTGTTGTTAAAAAAGACTTCCGTTTCTGTCTGAAGTTTTGACAGTGCTGACTCAGCAGTGACCGTGCTGACTCCATGTTGTTGACATGTCCAACAGTCAAAGACCCTGTCCATTCACACACTTCCTGCTGGTTGCTGATCTGCTCTTCGTCCACCAACAAGTCACTGACGTCTCTTTTTCCACTCTGCTTGGACTTCCTTTCTCTGCCCACAGACAGCGTTCTCTTGGCTACTTCCTGTTAGGAAACAGGTGGGGGAGGGGCTCAGGGCTGAGACAGTGGTTCACCCAGAAGACATGTCCATGAGGTTAACCCCTGTCCTCCGTATCAGCACCTGACTCTTCCTGTGGATCGGGAGAAGATCAGTGATTTCAGACGTTGATGCCGTGTGAGCTCGGTGCTGTGACCGTGACTCCTGTCTGTTCTTCACTGAACAGGAAGTGAGGTCAGAGATAGTGGAGACAAAACTGAGTTTCACCCGAGGTCAGGAATACGTCAGTCATGTGACCCAATGGAGCAGGGTTGACGAGTCATCTGAGAGGAAGGGTGGACAGGAAGTTCAGCACAAGCTACCAAAATAAGATGCTTGCCAACTGTGTGTGTGTGAGTGTGAGTGTGTGTGTGTGTGTGTGTGTGTGTGTGTGTGTGTGTGTGTGTGTGTGTTAACAACACCTGTGTCTGATGATGTCAGTCTTCATGTCCAGACTTGAACCTGATGGTGATGTTGACTCCTCCGTCCCTGCAGACCTCTCCTTTCCTCTCCTCTCCTCTCTGACTACATCAGCCTTTGGTTGGTGCTGTGACTTGACTAACGTGCAGTGGGGCGTTCAGCCGTGTTGTTTGATTCCCGTGTCGCAGCAGCATCAGCATCACCTGTAGCTTCATCATCGGTTCCGTTTCAAACACTGTTAATGTCAGGGAGACCTTTTCTGTTTCCTGTTTGTTAAGTTCTCCCAGGAAGTGACCAGAGTGATTGAGTTCCACCTTGTTTGTCCCTCTCTGACCTCTGTCCGTCAGTGAGCGGCCGCGGTGGCTCTGTGTCCAACCTCACAGAGAACGTCAGTGGTTTTAGTTCTGCTGTAAGGTTACAGTAAAGTTAGAGATCAACGGCACTGACGTCATCTTCTTCCTCTTCTTCTCCCTCTTCTTCTTCCTCTTTCTTCTTCTTCCTCTTTCTTCTTTCAGAGTCTTCAAGAAGTCGAGCCCCAACTGTAAGGTCAGTCACTTCCTGTTTGTCTCTTATTTATCTGACTGACTGACTGACTGACTGCAGTGGAGGAAGCAAATCTTCACCTGGACCAGATGTGACGCAGCACTAGGATGAAACATCTCATCCAAAAGGCGTCTTCAGTTCTGAGGAAGCCTCTTGGTTGAGAGGTGAAACCTTTTTCCAAAGAAGCTGAATGTCCACTTGTCTAACTCAACTCTTTGACCTTAACTACTATGAGGAGTATGGGTACTAGTCATGGAAGGACTAGAACTACTGTGACTGGTACCAGTCGTCGTACCATTTAACTTCTATTTTAGTCTCATGTCTGTGGTGTCTGTGCTCAGGTGACGGTCTACCTGGGGAAGAGGGACTTCGTGGACCACCTGGACCATGTGGACCCAGTGGGTGAGTTCTTCAGTTTGAGGTGGAGGTTTAGTTCCAGTGTTCTCCAGCTGATGGTGCTGTCTCTGTGCAGATGGAGTCATCCTGGTGGACCCTGAGTACCTGAAGGACAGGAAAGGTAGGAGGCCTGGTGCCGTCTTTTGCCCCCGTTGTCTCCTGAGTGTGTGTGAGACAGCTGTCTGTCCTCTCCACAGTCTTCGTCACGCTGACCTGTGCGTTTCGTTACGGTCGTGAGGACCTGGATGTCCTGGGGCTGTCCTTCAGGAAGGACCTGTACATCTCTACCTTCCAGGTCGAACCTCACCCGGGCCCACCGGCGCCCCCCACTGGTCACCCTTTGACTGAGCATGCATTGGTAATATGTGTGTGTGTGTGTGTGTGTGTCAGGCGTTTCCTCCAGTTCCTGAGGAGAAAAAACCCAACAGTCGACTTCAGGAGAGACTGCTGAAGAAGCTGGGTCAACATGCCCACCCCTTCTACTTCACTGTGAGTCTACGCATCTCTTCATCTTCATCATCTTCATCATCGGTGATGAAGCAGCAGTGTGACGTCATCCATTTTGCTCTTCTTCTCTTCCAGATCCCACAGAACCTGCCCTGTTCAGTCACTCTGCAGCCTGGACCAGAGGACACCGGGAAGGTAGGTGTGAAGCCTCCACCTGCAGGGACCAGGGACCTGTTGGGACCATTTGACCTGACGTTTGTCCTTCTTCTCCTCAGGCCTGTGGAGTGGACTTTGAGATCAGAGCCTTCTGTGCTAAGTCCATTGAGGAGAAAATCCACAAGAGGTGAGTCTGGAGCTGCAGTAGAGCCCGGTTCAGGTCACCAGGTCCTCAGTGCCTCAGACCCTGTGTCTGTCTGTCTGTCTGTCTGTGTCTCTGTGTGTGTGTGTGTGTGTGTGTGTGTGTGTGTGTCTGTGTGTGCGTGCGCGTGCATGTGCAGGAACTCTGTGCGTCTGGTGATCAGGAAGGTCCAGTACGCTCCTGAAAAACCAGGTCCTCAGCCCATGGTGGAGACCACGCGCAGCTTCCTGATGTCGGACCGGTCTCTGCACCTGGAGGCTTCTCTGGACAAGGAGGTTCAGAACACACACACACACACACACACACCCAGTGGAGTGTGCTTCTTGGAGCGGTCAATGCTGTTGTTCCTTTTACTTCAATCGTCTGCTGTGAAAGTCAGAGCTGTGAGACCGCTTCAAGAAACAGACCCCTGACCAGACCTTGAGCCACAGTTTGGTTTAAACTTGTGTGTGTGTGTGTGTGTGTGTGTGTAGTTGTACTACCACGGTGAACCCATCAGCGTCAACGTTCACGTCACCAACAACTCCACCAAAACAGTGAAGAGAGTGAAGATCTCTGGTACGTCTCTTGTTCTTTTCAACGGTGTCTGTCAGTGGGTGAGGCGTCTGATTGGACATTTTTCTCTGACCCCGCCCCCAGTGCGTCAGTATGCAGACATCTGCCTGTTCAGCACAGCCCAGTACAAGTGTCCGGTGGCCCAGCTGGAGGCCGAGTGAGTCCCAGCAGATCGACCAGTCTGAAGTCAGCCGCTCCCAGGGGGCGTGGTTTAGCAGCTCAGTGTGATTGACAGCTCTGTGTGTCATGTGACCGGACAGTGACCAGGTGTCGTCCAGCTCCACCTTCTGTAAGGTCTACACTCTGACCCCGACGCTGGACAAGAACCGAGAGAAGAGAGGTCTGGCCCTGGACGGGAAACTGAAGCACGAAGACACCAACCTGGCTTCGTCCACCATGTAGGCACACGCACACACACACACACACACACACCTATGCACCTCCCGTCCTCCTGATCTCCTGTCTGCGTGTTTCAGTGTGAAGGACGTCACCAACAAGGAGGTTCTGGGAATCCTGGTCTCCTACAGAGTCAAGGTCAAATTGGTCGTCTCCCGTGGAGGGTAACACACACACACACACACACACACACACACACACACACACACACACACACACACACACGCGCGCGCGCACACACACAATGACATCACTTCCTGTCAGAACACTCACTCATGATTTGGACTGGAAAATGAAGATGTGACTTATTTTGGAAATCCAGAAGCGGAAGTTGTTTCACACTCTGACACAGGAATTCCTTTTTAAAACTCTTAAGCAGCTGGTTGCAGCCGTGTGGTCATGTGACCAGTTCTGAGTGGGTGTGGACAGTCGTCGGTTGATGTTGAGGATGTGTAGACAGTCCTTGATGTTGCCCGTCAACCACTCAGTCACTTGTTGCTCTAGATGCTGTTGGTGTTTCTTGTCAACATGTTGCTCTTCATTCCATCTCCCTCTGTGTTTTATGGCTTCCTGTGCTCCTCCCCTTCCTCCTAATGACTTCTCCTCATCCTCCTCCTCCTACACCTCCTCCTCCTCCTCCTACTCCTCCCGTGTCAAACCCCAGGCTGCTGCGAAGCATGATGCAGAGGTAAATGTCAGATCTGGTTTCACACCAACAACAGAACCACTCCTGGTCAGAACTGCTTTAATTGTAGTTTGCCCCGTTGGAGCGGCTGTAGAGCAGTTGAGTTGGTTTGGTTTGACGTAACCAGACCAGACAAAAACTGGAGAGACTCCAGATCAGCTCAGGTGAACCAGTGTGAACTCTGCTTTCTGGTCCTCCAACACACACGCACTGGGGTGTAACAGGTCGCACAAGGCACCGTTTGGTACCAGTTCAGGTACCATTGCGCTGTACTGTACATTATCTGACGCTGACATTGGTGTTAGCACTGGTTCCTGAGTCCAGAGAGCGATCTGGTCTTTCAGTTCAGTTTGGTTCTGCTGATTCTTCCTCAGCAGATCTGGTTTCAGCTGGTTCTGCTCTGTGTCCCAGGGACGTCTCTGTGGAACTGCCCTTCATTCTCATGCATCCTAAACCAGTGGAGCCTCCGATGTCACGCCCACAGTCTGGTGAGAACCAAACAGCTTTCATGTGCCGTCACTAGGGGGCAGTGCAGACATTACAGCCTAAAGTCATGATGTGTTCTTGTGTGTGTGTGTGTGTGTGTTGCAGCTGTCCCAGAGTTGGACCCACCCATTGACACAAACTTGATAGAGTTTGACACAAAGTAAGTTACATCACACTTATGTCACTTCCTGTCTTTTGTTCCTGATGATGTCGCTGTGTCACATGACCACACTTGTTGTCTCAGCAGCAGCGTCTCCCAGGACGATGACTTTGTCTTCGAGGACTTTGCTCGTCTGCGACTTAAAGGAGTCATGGACGACAAGGACGAGGACTGTTAGGAGATCGCAGACTCTTCGTACGCTCGCTTCAGACACACACACACGCGCACACACACACACACACACACACACATACTCAGATTGACGTTACATTCCCGGGTGGAGGGGACAGCAGGGGGCGTGTTGAGGTTGGCCGGTGTTCGTCCTCTCTCGCCTCTGACGTCTGTCACCGACGATGCCATTCTCTGACCCTAGCCTTCTCATCGTCTTCTCTGTCGCTGCACATTTGCTTTGTTTTTGGCTGAAGATTGATGAAGTAGAGCAGTCGAGGGCCAGGCGAGGGCGCTCTGGTTCCGTTTCTGTGTCTGTAGAGTCAGGGAGGCTGGCGGTGTGGGCGAGGCTAGGCTGCGTGTTAAAGACTGATTTTTTTTTTTTTTCTCTAAAAGCCACAGGTAGGAGCTGTAGAGTCGGAACGTCGTCTTTCTGCTTTTACTTTCCAACGTGTTCTGAATGTTTGCTTAAACAGGGAGTACATATTTGAACAACAACAACAACAGCAGCAGCAGAAGAAGAAGAAGCCGCTCTTCTTCACATGAACACTGTAAATGCCTTCTCGCTGGCAGCGGGGGCGGAAACATTCACACAACACAGTGACATCACCAGCATTCACCTCCACTCCACCTCACTTCCTGTTTTCATTTATTCCCATGTGTCATTCACCATCATTCCAGACTTTTCTTCTCCACGTTGTTGTTCAGCCTGTTCTTTTTTTTTTTTTATACCGTTTGTGAAACCATCTCCAATTTGGGACGCGAACGCAACGCAACTGTGAACAAAGATGGAGGACGCAATGAAGTTCCACAAACAGCCAGCAGTGGGGGGGTTTTCTGTAACTCTACCCGTCACAGGGCAGTGTTCCAACCCTGCCAGTAGGGGGCAGACTCCTTTGATACTCGGTGTCTTCCACCTTTGTTTCCAGTCTCTGTAGAAGTAAATCTCTGGTCAGAGAAGGTGGATGCAGCTGTCTTTACCTTAGAGAATGCATCCCCAAAATGTTCCAGAAGGGGGTGCTGTAGCTGCTGCTATTTCTACCAACCACGCAGCAGCAGTTCACCTGCGTTCAGGGGTTTCATCAACTGATCGCAGTCATCAGGCAGCTGATTGGTCAAAATACTCATTCTTGATTTGATGAAACAAAAACCAGCGGCCCCTTCTGGAATGAGATGGGAATGCCCGCCTTACAGGGCCGATGCTATTGGTCAGACTGAGCCGCTATCCAACATCTGATTGGTTGGGGACACTTTGGTTTATTGTCGTGACTTTTTTTTATCTCCAAACTGATTTTGTGCCTTTTTTTTTACCTCATTGTTGCCAAAGTGACGCTGACCTGTTTTCACGTCACCATTTTTGACCCCGTTATTGACACCGATAATTCACGTCTTTTTTTACACATAAATAATAAACCTTCGACATTCAACGATTGACATGTTCACATTCCGTTAGTCATGTCCCGATCACATGACCTGAGCTGAGTCTGAGCGTCAACTGACGATAATATTCACACCGTGAACACGTGGTTCGCTGTCAACATGTGATGTCATGACGCCAGCATGACCTTTAAATGTTTCAAAGTTTAAAAAAGTTTTCACTTAAACTGGTGCCATGGATGAGAGCGAGGAGATGATCGAAACGTCAATGAACCAAACTGACCCAGTGCTTCCCCCTAGCGTTCACAGTTGAATTCACAATCTGATCTGTCGCCGGGTTTCTACAGCTCAGATGTCGGCCCTGGAGCTGGAGCTTGGTTTTCAGGTTGCGGCTTTTTGGCCACCTAGTGGTCATCTCGGTGGCAGCAGCACCCACGTGGAAATTCGCACTCCCTTATTTAAGTTCACTCGCGACATTTCAGTTGGACTTCTCACTCATCTCGTCGTTAAGAAGCTAGTTTATGTGAATTTGTGTCGTACGAACTGCCAAACGCCGCCGCCCTTTTCCCGCCTTCACTCCGAGACACTGATGCTGCGAAAACCAGGAGGGAAAGAAGAAGACATCGACGGGAAGCATGTGTTTGGTTCCGTTGTTCTTACGCAGTGCTGTGAACCTGTCCTTGTCGTGCATCTGTGGGGTAACTTTTGCTAAGTGTGAAAATATTTTTGACAAAGTGCCACGCCCCGGCCTGTGCGATGCTAAACATGTCTATAAAACGTTGAGGTGATGTTTCTGCAGGTGGCGCCACCACCACCACAGATGGAGTAACAAGGATGATGATTATTATGCTTCTGATTCTTATTATGGTGACTATTATCTACTGTATCATTTGCAACATGATTATCCTCACAATCATTTTAGAGTCTATTGATTCACCTTGTATTTTTTATTTTGAGATTTTTATTTTAGGTTTCTTTTTATTAAAGTTTAATGAACTAACTGAGCCTGCTGTGGTGATGGACTTTCTTGACGGCCTGGAGGTCTTTTGTTCTTTGAAATCCAGTCCAACCTACATTATCGTGTTGGACCCGTCAGAACCCCCTCATCCTCCACCCAGCTGTGGCCACGACTCCTTGGTTTTCTCTTCAGTCTCCTCGGCCGCAGCAGACCTTTGAAGGAGGTGGTGGATGAAGGTCGGAGCCGTGACCCAGTCAACATCTGGACCTGGATCAGGCAGAGTTCCTGAAACACGGATCTGGACTCAAACACCTTTCAGAACCAGAAATAATCCGAGTTGTGGACCTGGGGGTTGGACACCACTGATGAAGACGGGTTTAAGAGCTGGTTGGGTCAGTATCAAAACTGAGTCAGGTGACCACATCAGCTAACCCCACCCACAGCTCTCAGTTCAACAGACCAATCAGCAGGCCTTGATTTTAACACAGTTTTATTGGAAACAATGCACTGGTCCGGTCCGGTCCAGTGAGAACAGTTTCTTCATCTAACAGTAAGTTTAAAAAAAAAAAAAATCACATTCGTCATAAAGCGTCATAATCGTCGTCGTCGTCATGTTTCCTCTTCAGTGACTCACTGGCGCCCCCACTGTTCTGTGACACCATGCTGGTTGTGATGAGGATGTTTTTCGATCCAATCAGTGACGGGTTTATGAGGACGTTAGAGACGGACGGTGTGGACGGTGTGGCTGTGAATGAGAGAGAGAGGAGGTCAACATAAGGACGACGGTGGATCGCGTCGCTCCATCCTGGTTCTTACCCGTTTTGGTGGTACTGGTCTGAGAAGGGGGTGGGATCTGAACAGTGAATCTTTGACCCGTTAGGGAGACTGGGGCTCCGACCTTGGTGGAAACAGACTGGACTGACGGCGTTCCTGTGGAGACGACAGCGGTCAGAACCACGGTGGTTCGGTTCTCAAGGAGCGCTCAGAACCACGGTGGTACTTGACTCCACTCACCCAGCGTGGGCGTGGTGGGTCGACTGGTCACAGCACCAACACTCAGGCGAGGAACTGATATCCTGCTGGCAGATGATGACACCTGGTGGACAAAGACAGGTGATGCAGAGGGCTCTGACACCAGGATCAGGACAAACACAGAAGCGGGACCCTCACCTTCTTCTGGACTGTCTTCAGTCTGTAGTTGGGGGCAGTCAGACAGTAGCGGTCTGGGGGGAGACGAGGTCCGGTGTAGGGTTTAATCAGGGGCAGGGGGGTCTGGTTCTTCTGCCTGGCCACCTCCAACAGGAACTACAGAGGCAAAAATCAACAACACAGAACCGAGTCACACAGACCTACCAGCTGCGCCCGTCCCCGGTCTCCTTACGTCTCTGGGCGGAGGGGACGTGAAGGACTGGTCCATGCGACACTGAATGGCCAGTTTGATGTCGTCGGCGTCCACGCTGGCCTTCTTGGCGTGGGATGAGTAGATCTTGGCGTCCTCGATGATGGTGGTGACGTATCCTACAAACAGAACCACAGGTGACTCTTCCCGATGGATCACGGTTCTGGAGTGACCTGCTGACAAGTGGACCTACTGTAGGTGAACTCCAGCATCTGGTTGATGACTCGAGGTTCGTACTCGGTGATACCCATGTCCTTCAGGATCTGGATCATCACCTGCACAGAAAAAACACGCCCCCAAGCCGGGCTGTTGATGACTCGTGCGTGTAACCAGAACACAGAGTGGTCAGTTGTTGTGTCCAGCTGTGGTAGATGGTCAGCTGACCGGTCAACCAGTGCTCTCTGGACGGGTTGGAAGCAGAACCTGTAGCCTCAGCAGCCGGTGGTGGAACCAGTTTGACACCCTTGTCACAGACCAGTGAGAACACAGAGTAGCTGTCTAAGATAAATAGCCTGTAACACCTTTCTCTGAAACATCTGAGGGGAAATGAGGGAATTTCAGGTAAAAGGCCAAACACAATAAGAGCAGAATTATAACTTGGACTTGTTCCGGCGCGCAGGCCCCAGTCCCTAGTCCCTAGTCCCTAGTCCCCAGTCCCCAGTCCGGCTTCGACACGGCCCATATCGGTCCGGTCCAAAGTCTCGCTGTGACCTTTATTCAATTCTCAAATTCTAGCTTCTGAAACGGAAACAAATACATTTGGCTCCAAGCGCAAAACGATTGTTCAGCCAATCAGAGGGTTCGAATTCCAGGCAGCGTCACGGTGGCGGACAACCGTCACCGCAGAACAAAAAGGCTCGTTAGAAAGACAGAGGAAAAAGACACGACCGACCGACCGACAACCGCTGGTGAGTCCACATTGACATGTCTGACCAGAGACCAGGAGGACAGGGTTCCTAAGCACAGTGCTAACGCTCTTAGCTAACCGCGGACGCGCGGCTCAGTCAGCTGCGTCTCTTCTTCACCCGGTGACGTCAGCGGGTGTCGACCTGAAGACTAGGGTGGTTCGCTAACGGCGGGAACCTCGGTGTAAGAGTGAGCGGCGGTAAATGTCGTCACCTGGGCGTCTTTCGGGATGGTTTTTGGAGCAGACATTTTGATTTTCCCTGCTGCGGCAGCAACGCGGCTTCTTCTACCGTTTCCGGTCAAATTCACCAACGTAAGACATCACAGCGACACCTGCCGACTGTTCAACTCAAGCGTCCGAAAAAATCTTTCGTCGAATGTGTGCAGTCCGTCCGTATGTGAACGTGAGGAAGGACTTTGACAAAACTGCGGCCATAGAAACAGGTATAAAGACGGTGAAGGGACAGCGGTGTCCAAGACCAAACAGCAGCAACTTGTGATGATAATAGTCATGTTTTTTTCTATAGAAATCTGCAGGGGGCGTCATTACAAAACTCTTCTTAAACCAGCAGATCCTCTCTCTTGTCCTCGGGGTTTGACACTGACTGGTGTCTCGGTCAAACCTCAAACCCTGTGGGCGTCAGAATGAAACCTGAAACTGAAATCTTGGACTGTCTTTGTCTTCGTGCTGATTTGCCTGATTATTTATTTTTATTGTTATCACCAGGCTCATAAATCCTTCTTTCTCTGTGTTTCTCCAAAGTCTGGAGCAGAGTCTGAGGCTGTAAAGGTTAATGATTTAAAACACACAGAGACCTGGAGGTTCTCACTGTTCAGCTCCACCCACGTCTGTATCTGTTGCATCTCCTGCTGGAGCCGTCATCTCCCACAAGAATAATCCCCAGGGATTAACAGAGTTCTGTCTAGTGTCTGTGACTCCAGCAGCTGTTGGTGTGTTAGTGGAACTGACATGAATTGTCAGGTTGATTCCATCACAGATTACCCAGAATCCTCTGCTCTTGGCCTGTGGTTAACAGCACCTTGTATCAGGAGTGGACCGTGAGACTGTTTCAGGTCCGGAGTCCAGACTGATGTGTTCTGGGTCAGAAGGTCCTCAGGGTGAAACAGCAGCTCCACAGTCCAGCTCAGAGTCTGACAGACTCTGTGGTCACATGAGACGTCGAAGTTCATGCTCCTCACAGGTGTATTCTGGGTAAACAGAGAGAGAACCAGGTCAGAGGTGTGAGAGCGTTTCTCCTTCCTCCTTCCTGTTGTCCAACATGAACTTGAAGAAGAACAAGGTTCTCCTACAACGTCGTGTGTCGAAACATCTCACTATCAACAGGACGAAGGTTAATCTCACACACACACACACACACACACACACCTTTATGACCCAGGTGAAAGCAGGTCAGGAGCAGAACATGGAGGAACCTGGTCAACAAGAAAACAAAACATCAATGTTTAGATGTGGACACACATCTATACAAACGTGGACATGTGTGTGTGTGTGTGTGTGTGTGTGTGTGAAGCTTCTCTTCATCGCTGAAGGTAGAAGTTGGGAAGAGGAGAGTTAGGGTTCCAGCCTGGAGCAGTTTGGCCTCAGGAGTCAAAGTCAGGGAGGAGGGAAACCATGGAAGAGGAGGTGCGTCCTCAGGAGGAGTCTGAAAGAAGGTCCAGGCCAAACAACTTCATCAGCATCAGGGCAACTACCAATGTGCTCCCGTCCAAGAGACCTCCATGTGTCGTACGGAGAACCACCTCTGCCCAATACCAGCCACACTCAAAAACATCTACACCTGGTTGCAGGACCAGCCTCACACAGGACCGCTTCACTGAGCTCCAGCGGCTAGAAGATGTTCCACCAGCTGCTTGTTTCTGAGCAGCAAACCTCAGTGCAGCAGCATTCATGTCCCAGAACATACCAGCTGCAGGTCACCTGGTAATGGTGCTGATGAGTCAGTCAGTCAGTCAGAAAGATGACAGTTGTCTTCCACCAACAACCGATGCATCTTCCCACCAAAGATCTCGCAAACCTCCCTCAGACCAGACCTGGACCCCTCAAGGAAGTCCGTCAACAGTCCCTGGGAGAAGACTGCTGAAGAGGAGCTCTGAGGAGGAGAGTGTCCAGATGGTCCAGAAGAATAGCAGCAGGAGGAGATGCTGAGGTGATGCTGGGACTCCTCCAAGAACCTGCTGCTCCTGTGGTTTCAGGGCCAGTTGGCAGTTTATGGTGAATGGACCATGAAGCTTCATGAGGAGCCACATTAACACACTCTCCTTCTTGATTTACTTCTTATTGTTCTCTCCGTTTGTTGGTCCCACCACAGGAAACAGGAAGTCACTTCTGCTGCTCACAGAAATGACACTTTGAAAAAAAACCATCAGACCCTCAGACCTATAGACCTTCATACCATCAGACCATCAGACCTTCAGATCACCAAACCATTAGACCTCCAGACCATCAGATCATTGTCAAAGTTCCAGTTTCAGTAAAGGTGGGAAAGTTATGCCTTGTTCGGGTTTCCATGGAAACATGCTCACAACACCAAGACTGGTTGTTACAGTGTTTGTGTTGAGGCCATGTGAGACCATGTGACCTGGTCTGGGTCTCAGTCACACTGGTCCACAGAGACAGCAGGACACTGACCCAGATCTATGAAGCGTCGGGGAGGAGCTGAGCTGAGCTGAGCTGAGCTGAGGAGCAATAAAGGACCACCAGGAAGATTAGTGACCTCTACAGGAGAAATGTAGACTCAACCAGACAAACATGTTCTCAGGGAAACCATCTTGGTGACGTTGCCTTGGTAACTCTTAGTCAAACAGCTGTAGTACACATCCAACACCTACATGTGGCGCCGTCGTACCGACAGAGCCAGACTGCAGAAGAAGAAGAAGAAATAGCACTTATGCACAGAAATGGATGGTCTTCACCACACTCAAAGAGGAGGGCGCCACACGGTGGTGGGGTAGGTTAAAATGACCTGCTGTCGTTGGAGTTACTGTCTGCAAATCAAAAGATTCTTCTGGTCACGTGACGACGACACAATTGAATTGCGTTCCTTATGGCAATGCAATAGCAACAGCAGGGGGCGCTGTCAGATTCTATGTATTGGTGCTTTGTGGATGAACAATAAAATAATTCTCCACGTTTTTCTGTGGACGAGCCCTAGGGCTCACTGCTGCCCCCTATGGTCAGGAGCTTCATGTGAGTGACGTGGCAAAGGGATGGAAGGTCCACATGTCCAACTCCTCCTCCTCCTCCTCCTCCTGCACCACCACCTCTCCTCTCCTCAGTAAACATTTCTGTGTCTCCCTGCTGAACGGTTTTTACTGCCCTGGACCCCATAAACTTTATGACACACACACACACTGCACGTTGGTCCACTTTAGTTTGATCTAGGTACAAAGGTGTGTCTGTGTGTGAAGACTACTTTTGTTAACGTCTGTGTCCAGTTCATAACCAATCTGTGTCCAGATGAAGACCACGTCCTGAATCAGACACAGGACAGGATTGGTTCGTTTGTCTTCTTAACATCGTCCTCATCCCTTTATCTGGAGTTGGACGTTAATCCTAATCTGAAGAAGGGGCAGTGGTGGCTTAGTGGCCCAAGAACCAGACCTGGGTCAGGAGAGTTTCAGGTTCGAGTCCAGCAGCTGCCAGGTTAGCACTGTGGTCCCTGTGCACGTAATTGTACACACACAGACACACAAAGACACACACTGCTGATAGTCTCTATCAGTGTCCCTGTTGTCGGAGGCAAATTGAGGGACAAAAGTCCAGAGTCAGATATGAGGATCTGAACTGTTTGTTCAGTCTTCCACTCCTTCTTCTTCTCCTTTTTCTTCTCGGAGTCTGGTCTGGATCTATGTCAGGAGACTTGGACACCTGATCTGACCCTGGTCTTTCTTCTGGCAGTGGATCACACCTGGATTTCTGGTTTAAACTCTCTGTCCTCTGTCCTCTGAGGCGGTTCTCCTTGTCTCTGGTGTTGTCCAGGACACTGATCAAGTTCTGGACCTCAGTGGAGGACCCTAGTGGACGTCCTTCAAGTTTAAATTGTTTCATTGTGATTTTGCGTCAATTTGTGAGGTTGACTGACCCTGGACCAGGGTCCAAGACCAGAAGCTGAGACCAGTTCCTGAGAGAATCTCTTTAATACAAACGTCATGAAAAAACAATTCAAACTCAGGTGATTGACTGACCGCTGTCAGTGGTCAGAGTCACTCAAGGACCTCCAGGGATTAGAAGGTCCAGTTAACAAACATCACCTGAGCACGTCTCCTCAGAGGATGTCCTCTAGAGGACGTCTCCCTGGAGAAAGATTTCTGAGCATTTACTTCCTGAGGATCAACAACTTTTCAAAACAGAGGCCCCGGTTGTTGGACATCCAGTCCAGGACAGTCCAGCCCTGTGGGACAAACAACATCATCAGAACCACCAACGGGTGTGAATTTGACTGTTCACACCACGATCCACACCAGTAAATTGAAGCAGGTTCTGTTCCAGCTCCACAGAACCTGATCATTTACACACTGATGAAGTGACACCGGCGACCCCTGTTGGTTAGGACTGGTAAATGGCCAAAATATAAGGACATGACTCAATGAAATCAAACAAAACCCAAATGTCTGTTGAAGGAACAAAAGAGTTCCAGCACCGATGACACAGTCCTCTGAAGCTCATGGTGCTGATGTTGCTGCTCAGAACGTCCAATCAGAGCACAGCAAAGTTCTGACTGTCCACTTTGTCCCTGTCGGAGCCCCGCCCACAGTCCTGTCTGAGAGGCCGCGTGTCCTCAGTACTCCTCTTTGATGTTCAGAGACACCAGCCCGTTGTTCCCGCTGCTGCTCGTCACCATGGCGATGCTGCTGCCACTGTTCCGTTGGACGACGCTCCCTCCTCCTCCTCCTCCTTCCGCGCCTCCTCCTCCAGCAGGAGGCGTGGCTGTGGTGGTGGAGGAGGCTGGCTGCTGGAGCTTCTTCTTGTTGATCTTTCGCTCCTTGGCTCTTCGGTTCTGGAACCAGATCTTCACCTTCACCATGGAAAAAGGGCTCTGTTAGTTCTGTGAAGGAACCAGCAGGGGGCGCTGCCACTGAGGTCAGTGTGCTAGCATACCTGTCTCTCTGATAGGTTGAGGGCCACAGCCAGCTCCGCCTTCCTCCTGATGGTGATGTACTTGCTGTAGTGGAACTCTTTCTCCAGCTCCAGGCGCTGGTGGTCGGTGTAGACCACCCGGTACTTGTCCTGGGTTCGAGTCTTTCCATCTGTGGCACAAGAAATTGATTCATAAGAAGGTGGACGGCAGCCAGACCTAGAGGTCTCTGTTCCATCACCCTCGTCCTGTGATCGACAACCAATGCAAGGACACGATCGCCGTCCTAACGTCAAACAGACAGGGGACAAGCTGGAGACCCGTGTCTGCAAACCTCAGGTTCATCCAAACAACAGATGGATGGAACTCCCAGGATGCATTTGGGTGTGACTGAGTAGACCAGGAGCCCAGACCTGAACCAGGAATGTCCCTGAGGGACCATCAGAGAGCGCGGTCAGCTGATTAACACGCTCTGATTCTCTATTAACTCTGAACACACACAGGTCCGTCAGCCGTGTGTTTGTTCTGCAGCCCAGGGAGAACCTGACGTAGAACATCGGGTTCCACAGCTGGGTGTTTAGGCTGAGCTTTGAGCTTCTCGACCTGGTCTGAGGATAAGGTGACCCTGGTGGTGTCAACCTCCACCTGCGTCTTTTTGTCAGCTCTTCACGCAAACCACAACTTCATGATGACCTGAAGACCTGTCTGTCTCTCTGTCTGTCTGACCCCCGACCCCCCACCTAGTACTCCGCCCTGAAACAAAGTTCGCAACAAAGGATCGGCGGGAACGCATCTACATGACAAGGGCTTCAGACGCGCGTTCACGCGTTTGATCCGACCACGGCAGACTGACGACACGTGACTGACTGAGCAGCGAGGTCCACGGTGGGAAAGTCGGAAGAACGGACGTCACAGACGAGGTCGTAAATTTGAGAATGAAGTCGTAAAATGGTCCGGTGAAGTTTGTTGGTCATGACGTCACAGACCCTCACATTATCATGATTGAGGATGAAGAGGATGATGAAGAACAAGAGTCTCAGCTCACTGTGTCTTCAATTCACTCAAACCAGGGCATTGACACATCAGTAGAACGTTGACACGCACCTGCGCTGGACCAGGGACCATTTAAAGACCGACCGATCCCATCATGGACCTGTGTCTGTCCTCTCAGTCCTCTCACGACTACTGAGGACAGCAGCTGAGCCGAGGCAGACACGGACATGTCCACTACCAGGGTCCGTCCTTCTGACCAACCAGTTGATGAAAAGACAACAGATAAATAAAATCCATATTATAACGATTAGAGATTGACCAGTGCGGCCTGTGGTCAAACATTATTATGTTATTATTTTAGTCTTAATTCTGATCGATTATTGTTGTCGTCGTGGTTGTTCCACACTGGAAGAAAACGCGATGATCGATCAGGAATCACTATTATTCGATTTATAGATATTTGCAAGATTATTTAGAAAATGGTCTAAATTCACTCCTGTGAGTTCGGAGCTTTTTCTCAAAGACACGGCGTCTTTTGCACCAGGGCCGCGTCGCACCCGCGGGTCAGGGTTCGACTCCAGGAATATGAAGAAACGGGCCTGTGACGTCACGGCCGTGTAGAACTGTTCTAGGAGGATGTGGTGGTGTCTTACTGCGGTTGGAGGGGGGAGCCGAGCTCCGGCGGATCCACTCGTACGGGTTCCTCCTCTGCGGGGAGCCCGGAGACAGAGGCCCCGCTGACGCGTTCAGAGGTCCGGGCAGCAGGGCCGTCGGCTGCTCGGCGAACTCCGGG